>JAGDQP010008354.1:0-63307 GCA_022664845.1 Lepisma saccharinum | reverse complement strand
TGGATGGAAATCCCAAACTGGTTACAGGAATAAAAGTAGAGAAAGGTTGAGCTTCACTACTCACTATCGGTTCTTTAAGACAAGTTTCCCTGTCTTCAGGTTCGGTTGCGTTAGTACGCAACTTTTCAACTTCGATACGCAAACCTTCCACTTGGGATTCGAGAGACTCGGTTTTCGAGGAGACACTCGCGATCTCGCTACGTACTTCGTCGTATCTCGCATTCATGTCATTCACAGCGCTATCTATTTTCTCAGACAACTTAAAACCTTGCACATCAATTTTACTTTCAAGATTACGCATATCACTTTTCATATCGACACTCTGCATAGCTATCTGACTTTCAAGAGTACGCATATCACTTTTCACATCGGCACATATTTCATTTTTCATCTCGGTATTTTGAATAGTCATTTTACTTTCGAGATTACTTATCATTTTAGAGAGCGCATCCAATAAAGTACCCTGATTACTGATACCGGTAGGTTCGGTTTCGTTAGATTCGGAATCAACGCGAACTCCGTCCCCAGTTTCATCCTCGACTGTCCCAGTATTACTTGACCTACATGCCTTGCAAATATATCGCGACTCTAACAGAGGTTTCAAGTCAGCCGCTATTCGCTCACATCGTAGATGCTTTTGTTGCATGCAAGCAGTACAAGTCATTATCGCACCATTGCGATTACAGCATACAGGATGATAATCCTGACCATCAGCACTCATGTTATCGTCACTTAAAGGATTACTCATTATATATCTACACAATATCATATAACAAGGAACCACTATTAACGTCCTCCCCACAAAATACCGGAAGTTCGATTCCAATAATCAATGCCACAGTCATCCAGTTTCCACAATACCTAACTTAACAAAAATTAACCTAACTCGACGTAAGCCACTATCTCCACAAGTACGCAAAGAAAATAATAACTAGTAATTCTCCAGTCACTTTAATATGTAGTTCATAAGGAAACAACCTTTTCCTCTCATTAACGTTTATCGGCTTTAATAAGTGCAGTTTATCTAAAACTCAATTTAGTTTCAAGCAATTGATACTTTTTTTTTTTTTTTCACAAAAGCGTAGAAAAGCACTACGAAAAACAGAGATACAGTCTCACAAAAGAAGTGCCACAGCTTCACAAATCCTGGCTGGGAATCGCCAAAAACTGCAACGCACAGGTTTTTGGCAATCCTGGCTGGAGTCGCACAAAAACTGCAACAGGGCACACAACAACCTAAATGATCCCAAAAGTGGATCACACAGACAAATAGGGTCGCCAGGAGCCTAGAGTACCCACGCAACGCATCTAACCTAACCTCTAGCTCCAAACATTTTCTACACCCCAGACGAGCGGCGCAGAAATGCCTTCCAGATTTAAGAATATCTGGGAAAGAGGATTCCAGATCCTTGTGATCACTGTAAAAAAAATTAATTTAGATCGAGGGAGGAAATACCGGTAAGGCGACACCTCCAATCTTTTAATTAGATCGTCAGTTCATACTCTGAAGTACCAGCTGGTTCAGATTAGCGACAGTTTAAGAAAGAAAAACGCAAATCTTTACTTGGGAAATAATCTTAAACGATGATACGCAAAACGACTCATATGTGACTCATACTATGTCTTTACTCACTTCGAAGTCTACAGGGTGGCAAAAGACCATGTCTTACCTTTACCTTAGTAGGGCCCACACCTGTAGTCTGGAATCGCAATTCCTGAAATAAAGACGAACGTACACAACGAATGACGGTCGCAACTCAGTCCAAACGTAGTGTCATAACGCAAAACGCAAATAATATATATATTAACACAAATCACATGCTGGAGTCACTTCATATTTCAACGCAGAAATAACCAGAAATTCAAAATATAGTTCCTTTCCCAAGTCATCACTTCTCAGCTGGCGAAAGAATCCTACCACTGGTCTACGGATTTATGAACCGATCTAATCTAATTAAATTAACATCACTTAAAACGATAAGTTTACCGAAACACAGAAATAATGAGTATCAATTGCTGTCAACTTCACGTAACAATTCATAGCTAATTTCCAATAGATATTAAGTTAAACATTAAATAATTCACTGCACATTATAAACATTATTAAACACTGTACGAGGATTATGAACTAATGCCTTATATCGTACCTGGTTAACTGAGAGGTTTCTACACTACGTTCACTGAACATAAACTCAAGATTGTTTTCGAAGAAATATAAAAATTTCAGAATTTCGATTTATTGCTTAGAATGTACATATTTCACGCTTTCGGCTATGATAATTTTATCAGAATCTGAACAGAATTACTGTTGCATTGTAAAACAAACAAATTTGAATCGCTGGTATACATGAATTAAGCCGAACTGAAAGTTATGTAGTCACACGTAAATGTCCATAATTTCTGTAATAATTAACAAATTTTGTTGATGTTTTCACAAATTATTTCCGAAATATTGTTGTACAATTTGGAAAAGTTTTAGTACAGTATTACTTACACGAAAGAAGTTCTAGTCCAAAATGCATGATAATTAAAGAATCACCTTAACCTTAATATTTTCATGACGTCATTACAGACGATTACTACGTTATATAAAAGACGTTCTGAATAAATTTTGAAAATACAAAATATTGTTATAAAATATGATTTTTCATTGGAGAATAGTGGCTGGAGTTGAAACCAAAATTATCGAACCATGTCGAATAAATTATAATTTACTATTAGCGTCAAAACGGTACGCAAAAATAATCGAGCAGACATGTTGCTAATTTGATCAAGTATGGAAAATATGCGGTAGCTGTCAAACATGGCTAACCGGGAATTTCGAATAGATATGGAAAAACGGGAGACGAGAAATTGGCATTTGATTATTGAAACCTAACGGACCGATATTTATAATGCAAGAATTCGGTCAATAGCGGCCCCATACTAAAATTTAGAACATATTAAACATTTTGACAAATAATCTCAAAACAAAATATATAATTTAACACGGTGAAAATTTCGAAATTATGACGAAAAAGTCCTGATAGCACTTGTATCGGTTTTTATTCTTCTTAATATGATTTAAAGTAATTTTCCGGAAACGGACGAAATCAATCGAAATATCATCGAAAATTAAGTTAAATTTAGTTTTTACATCTACCTTTCGTAGACAGGGCTTAGGAAGTACAGGTGATGGAAAGCCCATGCATCTGGTCGCTTCGGTTTAAAAATTGGAACTAAACTAACATGGCGTGGGAGAGCAGTTCTCCCAGCAAACGGAGAAGAAGGCTGATTCACACCAATCAGCAAAAAACAAGTCACGAAGCATTGACTAGGGCCAATCAAAAACAAGCGTTAGATCCAAGTCATTGCTGCGTGACTAACGAAAACCTGGATGGATAACGATTAAAAATCCAAAGAAAAATCCAAACGGAAAACGCTCAAAGAGTCTAAAACCAACCAAAGAGAATGAGCTAAAGAGAACACACTGAAAGAAAACAAAACGGAGACTAAGAAAATAAAAGGGGAGAAAAATAAAAAAATAAAAATGGAACAGCAACTAGGCTGTTACAATTGCCACTGTCTTTTTTTCACAGCATCTCCCCAATTCCATATCGATTTCATGGGCAGAGCCAGGAATCGAACCCGGCCCCTACGATCATGACTCAGCGACGTAACCACTAGACCAGCAGGGCGGTCATATATATGTCAAATATGGTGTAATGTTAAGCATTTTAAATTTACATATTTTTATATGTATTATTAATAATTATTTTCTTGCACTGTTCGTAGATTATCTATTTTCTATTATTAGTGACCATACGAACGTGGAGGTTAGGTAAGTAAGGTACGGTCATGTATCTTTACAAAATATATGTTCAAATTTATTATTAATAATTCCTTCCCTGCATTTTTCGTAAATTAACCTAAATTAGTGAACATACGAACGTGTGAACATACGAACGTATGGAGGTTAGGTAAGTAGCCCAGGAAATAAAGGTTTGATGTCGGGAATAATTAGGAGAAAGCTGAATTTTGGCCAATTGTTACATCATTACTAGATGTGCATTTTCCCAAAAGTCCCCCACCCCTCCCCCTTGCTTTTCGTTAACAAAGAAATAGTTTAAAATTCACGTATCTTCTTTTATTTCACTACCCACACAACAATTTCAACCTGACTCAAAAGTTAAGCTTACTTTGATAAGTGGAATGATGACTTGATGCAGGTTTAGCAATTTAAGCCAAAATGTTTAAACAATGTCGCATTAAGCACTCTAGTTTACAGAAATCAATGTTGAAATATCCTTGCCAGGACAAGAAAGGAAAATAAATTGTACTTCTTATAAAAAATAAAAACGTTGGTGTGGATAGGAATCGAACGCGAGGGCCATTGGCACACTAATCCGATGCTGTAGTTACTTGACCATGGAATCACACGCCCGAGTTCGAATTCGAAGCATTGCTTATACCAAGTAATCAGATCGCAGGCACCTCTAGTAATTGGCGAAGATTAGACAACATCGAAATAGGCGTGGCACGTGATGGAACTTCAGTGCACTGAGACGACAGTGAAAGTGCAACAAAAATTAATAATTAAAGTTTGACAAGATTCCTCGCATAGTTGCTGATTCCAACAATCTTGAATTAGCTTCGTTATAACAATCAAACCACTTATTTTTCCAAAAAGTTTATTTCATGCTTGGTTATTAAGTTCAACACAATATCAAGCTTAACAAGCTCGACGCAAGTGATGGACAACCTTGTTACAAGCTGGCATGCTATCTGGGTACGTAATATATCACATGAAAAGTCCGTCAAAATACACTAACAATTCATCACCTATTTTACTTGCCACTACACAGCAAAGATATATTGTCATAATCGTCGACAGCTCACAACTGCCTAATGTGGATAGGGCACACATAGAAGGAAAAGCATTGTTTGCGCGCTGTTGCGCATCATTGCTACCTCAATATCTAACACAGTAATGGTTCAACCATATTGATATATACATCATTTTAAAGCTTATGAAACAGGCAACAACTTTTATTTCGAACATATTTTTGATACTGTGAGTTTTAAACAAGCTACACCGTAAAAAGTGTAAATATTGAAAGCAAAATATCCTTACTTTGCGCTTTGGATCTAAATTACGGCAAAACCACTAGCAATAGCGCAATACGCACGATTACCATTTTTGTAGCCTGTCATCTAGGAATTATAACAAAAAAAGAATCATATCGCTATGTCTCTTAGTTACGGAGATATAATGCAATTTCTGGAAGTCTGTAAATTAGTACTTGGGGACGGGGGATTGGGGGAAGCACAAGGGGGAGGGGCGGGGACTTTTGGAAAAATGCACAACTAGTAATGATGTAACAACTGGACAAAATTCAGCTTTCTCATAATTATTCCCGACAATTGCCCCCTTTTTTTTATTTCCTGGGCTAAAGTTTAGGTGCGGTCATGTATCTTTACACTCTTTGTTCTTGACGCAACTTCCGTTCAAAATTCCGACAGTGATACGCTCGTCAGAAATTTTATGGATTGTTACTGACGCAAGATTTTTTTTTCAGCTCGACCCGCAGGGCTTGGCAGCCATTTTGGCAACTTCCGGAGCACACTTGGAAACAATGCCGGTACGGCACAGAACTTTTGAGTAAACAGTACTGCTCCCCTTCCCCCCCTGCGGCTATGCCGCCCAGCTCTCTTCGGACGCACCATCTCCCGCTCGGTGTGGATCCTGCCCTGGTGGGTTTATATACATCCTAGTTTTTAGTGACCTCTTTTAAAATTGTAAATCACATATTTTATTAAATTTCCTTTTGTGTATTTACATAAAAAACGAAAAACTTTAATTTTCTTTTTTAAAAAATATGTAATAAGTTGACGCCAGGGTTTGAAACCGGGACTTTTGGATCAGCTATCCGACGTCTTGACCACAAGACCAAACTGCTGCTGACGAGTTGAGCGCTTCTCGCTGTTACTTATCGTTCAAGATAAGCGAGAGTGGGCTATTCCTGCCGGAAGTGTTTCCAAGTAGCTGCAATATGGCTGCCCAGCCCCGTGGGAAACGTGCGTTTAGCCGCAGATCACTGGAATTAAAATGGCGGCAAACTTGGAAACACTTTCCGGTACTGCACAGAACTTCTGCCTAAACAGTCCTTTTGCGTATGCCCACTGCTAACAGGGGCCTGCGCCCCCCCCCCCCCCTTCGTGGCTAACGCCGCCCAGCTCCCTTCGCACACACACACTCCCTTGCACACTGCTCTGGTGGGTTTATATACATCCTAGTTTTTAGTGGCATCTTTTAAAATTGTAAACTTTTATTAAATTTCCTTTTGTGTATTTACATTAAAAAAAAAGAAACTTTAATTTTCTTTAAAAAAAAGAATGTGAAAAGTCGACGCCAGGGTTTGAACCCGGGATCTTTGGTTTAACTATTTAACGTCTTGACCACAAGACCAAATTGTAGCTGCCGGCTTGAGCGCTTCTCGCTGTTACTTATCGTTCAGGATAAGCGAGAGTGGGCTACTTTCGCTTTAGTAAGCCGCCAGTTTAATCCCAGTGACCTCCGGGTAGACGCAAGTCGTGGGAACCGCGGTGCAGGGTTGCCAACATCAGCGCTTTCCCGCTAAATCTGGAGGTTTTGGGTTGGCAACTAGCGGGGAGAAAAGCTGGACTATAGTGATAAAAAGGAAGAAGTGCGGACACTCTCCCGATTTTGCACGGAGTGAGAGGACGCAACGGCAGAGAAAGGAAACGTGAGCGCTGCTCACGTTTTGGCCGGGATTCTTGATTAGAACGTTTGTAGCTATTCGTGGTTTCTGGAGTTTAAAGAAAACGTGAAAGTGGTCTACATTGTAGTTCAAACGTATTGATACACTTTATTTTTTATTAGTATAGTGTTGTGTGTGTTTCTAACATTTTTGTGTAGTTCGATTTTGGTGCTTTGTTTACCTTTACTGTTTTATTGCGTTCCTGTGGTTTCTCCAACAATGCCGACGTATTTTGTGCCAGGCTGCAGATCGGGTTACGACCGACATTCTTACGGTAAGAGGCATTTTCTTCTTCCTCCTGGGGACAAAAACGTTTTTCTCAAGTGGGAAAAAGCTATTCCACGAGAAGACTGAAAACTAACGTCAACCTCTCGTGTTTGTGACATGCATTTCTCCGAAGAGTTTCTTGTCCAATACGATGAATTTGTAATAAACGGAGAAAAAGTTAATTTTCCTCGTAAAAATTGGCGTCACAAACCTAACTCAATCCCTCATATTTTCCCTAACTTACCAAAGTACTTTAACAAAGAGATTAAAAAGAGGAAATCCCCTAAGAAAAGAACTTCTACCCAAGTGACCACTCATAGTAATGTAGATTGTGTAGGAATTAGTACTAAATCTGTTTCTAAATTGGATTGTTTAGGAAAACCTCTAAATTCTAAAAACTGTTGTGATGGTGTCAAACAAAAAGTATTGTTATTAAGAAAGAAAGTAAAAAACCTCAATCGAAATGTTATTAGACTTAAGAATAAATTAAGTGTGTCTAATTCAAAATTAGCGCTTGTAGAAAGAAGGCTTTTAAAGGAGAAAGAAAGTACTTGTCCGATTAAATATCTCAGCAGAAGGCACAACGCAAAAATGGTAAAGGAATAAGGTTTAACAATGATTTTTTGTTAGAGAGTGTAGCTACTCTTGAAAATAAAATCTCCAAAGGGTTTCAGGCATTGCCAAAAGCATGGTTTATTCCCACTTCCCTCAGAACGTCATCTCAGACGTCTTCTTCAGGGAATGAAATGCACTTACGGAGTAAACAAACAAGCACTTGCTGTTTTAAGTGAAAATTTCCGAGACGAAACAGAAAACAAGACATTGGGAATAGCTATATTTGACGAAGTCAAACTGAGAGAAGAAATGGCGTTTAATAATACATCATTAAAAGTAGATGGTTTTGTCGAGTTTGGTGACATGACGACAGAACACCAGAAAAACAGTTTGGCAAATCATGCGTTGGTTTTTATGTTTGTGCCAATCTTACACCGGTGGATTCAACCCATTGCCATTTATGCAAGCAGAAATGCTACACCTGGGGAGCTACTGGTAAAAATTTTGTTACAAGTTATTATTAACTTGGAACAAGCTGGTGCAAGAAAAATAGAATTCACGTCAGATGGTAGTCAGTCAAACAAAAAAGTGTGGCAAATTTTGGGGATTTCCGGGAAAATAAACTCTGTAAATAGTTCCGTTCCTCACCCTGTTGATAAAAGTAGACGACTTTGGTCTTTCTCGGATGCTGTGCATATTATTAAGTGTGTAAGGAACCACTTTCACGACAAAGTAGAATCACTCTTCGAAAATAGGAATATTGATTTCAAATATTATAGACGAGTGTTTGCTTTGGATACTTCCACGGAATTCGCCAACCTTCGAGTTTGTCCAAAATTGACCTCAGCGCACATTGATCCTAAACCATTTCAGAGAATGAATGTTCGTCTCACCTTTCAAATGTTCAGTAGAAATGTTGCAAAAGGTATTGCTTTTTTTAGATCTATAAACATGAACGGTTTTCAGGGAAGGGATATTTTACTCAATATTTTACTGAAACCATGAAATAATCTAGCCGATGCTCTGAATTCCAAAATCCCAGAGCCTCATCTCTTTTCAAAGGTTCAGCACACCACAAAATACTTCTTAATATGGAAAAAATATCCACGTCATCTGAAAATAATTTCGCATCCGATAGAACTTTAGAATCGCTGAGTTACAATCAGGAGCACCCTTGAGATTTCAGAATATTTGTGGGCAAGAGGGTTCAGGTATGTCCTCACAGCTAAATTTAATCAAGACCCATTAGAGCGACATTTCGGCATTTTGCGATCACTAACTTGCGACGACCACCCTTCGACTATTGACTTTCATTTACATATGCTGTAATGTCTATACATTCCTGTTAGAAATATTCTGTCGGCAAGTGGTAATATTGAACACAATGAGGAGGCACCTTTAACATCATTCGTGAATCAAATGCGGACATTGGCAAAGCGCATAACGGAACAAAATAAAAGAGTAACTGAAAATGTTTTGGCGAAATTAGAAGAAAAAATATGTTTTGAATTGCGAAGACTGGGATAGCGGAATAACAACACCTGACAATCCATCATCATTGCAAAGAAGTGTCTAGTGTACCACTTAGTAGGATATATAATAAGACATGCAAGTAAAATAAGTAAGTGTGCTTCTTGCATCACGTGTCAAGTAAAAATATTTCTGGGAATTCAGGATGTGGTTAGGGAGAAACTCTCCAGTGACAGTTTGTGGGAGGACATATTTTATGACTGCTTGGAGGGAATTGAGACAATTGTTGTTCGGTCAACGGGATCCGGCTGCAGCCTTGCGCACACAATGGATCTACTGCCCAAACCTGTATACCATTACATCAAGTGTCGTTTTTTTATTCGGTACGAAGGAAATGAGGAAGGAGTTAAACACTGGAAAACACGAAAATATCAAAGGTCTCCAATTCCTAAAAGGTAGGTAATTTCTCTTCTATTGTTTATTTATTTATATACATATTTACACTATATGCATTTGAAGAAATCTTTTTCAATAACAGAAGCCCAAAAACGTTTCAAAACTTTCAAAAGAAGTATTAGCTATTAAGCTCTTTTTAAACGAAGTGCTTCTTTTGGCATAGCGAACGGAAGAAGTTAGTTTTTAAGTAAATAATAAATGACAAGAAATGTGTGTTTTTGGCAAAACGTATCATTCCATGTTAGGAATTGTTGCCTATTTATTTAGCTTTTAGTGATATTGAGGAAAAAGAACAGAAAGCAATAAAAATAATAATTAATTGAGTGCCAGTTACCATTTACCAATACAGCTTTATTGCGAGGATCCGTCCAAAGCGTGTGCAGCGCCTCTACGCGGAGGCGCTCAGAAACTACGTCGAGAGTCCAGACTTCTTCCTTTATATTGGCTATGGCTGGACTGTGGTTAGCGGAAATTTTGGAGGAAGTCGTTGGAGGTTTCCTGTATTATCAGCAATTCAATTCAATTTATTCAGCTTGTACATTAGCTTACAATATAGTAAGCATTACAATTGCCACATGACATAAAAAAGAATTACAAATTATCATTTAGATATTCAGCAATTGTGTAATAAGACTTTTGTACAAAGAAAGTAAACAATTTTCTCTTAATGATATTGCTTATACCTTTCGTTTCTAGAAGAAGTTTATTGTATAAGCGTGTACAATTCATACGCTTTTTTGAAAAGAAGAGGAATTTTGCTGTCTAACATATACATTTTTTTGTTGCCTGGCATTATATGAATGAATATTATTACAGCGAATTAATAGTTCTTCATTCTTCTATACATATAGTATAGACCTGTACATATATAGACATGGTAAAGTCAGTAGTTTTTTATCCCTAAACGTATCTTTACGGGATGAACCTCTACGTAAACAAAAAAATAATCTAATTGCTCTCTTTTGGAGACGAGAAAGCGTTATAACCTTGGTTGAGTAACCCAAAAAAATCACTCCATAGTTTATTAATGAGTAAAATTTACCAAAGTACAACGATAAGAGTGATTGGCGTGAGGCAGTATTACATAATCTGTAGAGTGCAAAGCATATTGAGTTTAGTTTACTTCCTAATTTTCTTATATGTTCATCCCATTGGAAATTATCTTGAATTACTACTCCTAAAAATTTGACCGGGGATGAGATTCTAATTGTTCCTGAATCAAGGGTAGCTAAGGGAGAGAGTAGGCTTTGTTTTTTTTAGATGAATATTAAGTATAGTTATTTTTTCATTATTTAGCTTCAGTTCATTTGCTGAAAACCATGTTACAAGATTGTCAAAAGTAGACTTCAAATTTTCATTTAATTCTTGCATAGAGTTACCTACGTCATCAGCATATAATATAACAAAATTAGGTTGTATGCATTGCAACAGATCATTAATGTAAATGTAAAGAGTAAAGGTCCCAATATGGAGACTTGGGGGACACCTTTGTTAACTTTGTTGACAGTGGAAAACGCTACACATAAGTTGTTTTGAATACGTTTTTTGATTTGTACTACTTGCGTTCTATTAGTAAGATATTATTTAACCAATTCGTGAGAAGTGCCTCTAATTCCATAGCGATACAATTTTGAAAGTAATATCTGATGATCAACAGTGTCAAAAATCTTTGAGAGGTCAGCAAACAGCCCAACGTCATAGTATCCTTTGTTTAATCTAGCCATAGTATTAGTAAGAAAACCATGTTGGCGATTAGATATATTACATGAATATAGGAACTTATTTAAGCGCGATAGCATCAAAGATTCAAAAAATTTTGAATACGTCGACAGAATAGAAATAGGGCGATAGTTTTTCGGGTCATACATATCACCTTTTTTATGAATAGGGATTTTTTCGGGTCATACATATCACCTTTTTTATGAATTGGGATGACCTTAGCAAATTTCAATGTATTCGGAAACACACCTGTTTCAAAAGATGCACTGATAAGATGGCAGAGTACTTTTGTAATGCAAGAAGCGCATGTTTTAATAACCTTACTCGGAACATCATCAATTCCTGATGAACTTGAGAACGATAATTTACCACTTATTGTGTGTGGTACCTCCTCCTCAGTAACTGGGGTCAGAAACATAGTTTGTTCATTAAATTTAATCGTATTATTTCTTGTGTGGGTAGTTTTATTAGATGTAGCCACTTGAAATTGACTTTTAAATGTATTTGCAATATCCTTTGGAACAGTATATATCTTATTATCTACACACAAATATTCAGTGGTATTCACTTTCTTTTGGCCAGTATTCTCATTTATAACATTCCACATGGCCCCTGTTTTGTTCTTAAATCTCGAAATATACATATTGTTATAAGAAAATTTAGCTGCTTTTATTACCATACGATACGTTTTCTGTAGTTCTTGATATATTTTACGAGATCCGGAGAAACT
Source organism: Lepisma saccharinum (assembly GCA_022664845.1). Classification (NCBI taxonomy): domain Eukaryota; kingdom Metazoa; phylum Arthropoda; class Insecta; order Zygentoma; family Lepismatidae; genus Lepisma; species Lepisma saccharinum. The sequence continues at coordinate 51,349 of JAGDQP010008354.1, read as the reverse complement.
TTATGTTTAGCTGTCAGCAGCTTATTATAGCGAAACGAGGTCAACTTGGAGGTAAGTATACCTTTGGTAATCCAATTAACATTAGTATTGTTTCTTACTATTCTAGGTTTTACAGGAAAGGATATGTTAATATAGTACAAGAAGGTTTCAAGAAATTGTTAATACTTTTGATCAGCTGTACCATTCCATAATTCTGTCGATAAATTTCAACAAAAATTTTCCTAGAATGCACCGTATAAATTTTTACTATTTTTATCAATCTTACCATGCAATTTAATAGTAAGCTGTATAGCATCGTGATCAGAAAACCCCAATTTTCTTACAAATAATTTCTGATAACCAAACGATTTGGATAATACAAATTGATCTAGAGCGGATTTGTCTTGCCGGGTGGGTGCATTGACTATTGCCTCTAATCCGTAAGTATTAAATAACATCTGAAGTTTCTCTTTGTTTATTGATGGAGTTAGCCAATCAACATTTAGATCCCCACATAAAATTATTTTTTCAGATTTATTTGAACTATTACCTAAAATAAGATCTAGTGCCTTAAGAAAAATTTCAAAGTCACTACTGGGAGTAATACACAAAATATACGCATTCTATTATCAGGAAGACTTACCCCAACTACCTCGAAGTGTAAGTCACATGAATATTTGCTAACATCAATTTCTTGTGCGCGAATATATTCATTGGCGAAAATTGCAACCCCACCACGAGATATAGTGCTGCAGGAGTAGCTAGTGACTAATCGAAAATGTTTAAGCTTTACTGTTGTAATACTATCTTGATCCATCCAATGTTCAGATAGACATAATACTTGTACCATTTTTAGTTCATCATGAAGTAATACATTTAAAAAATCCAATTTGTTTCCTAGACCTTGCACATTGTGATGATAGATACACAAATTCGAGGTTTTGTAATTACTTACATTTATAGTTGTTCTAGCCTCCTGCCCCCGATGAGCGAGTTATTATTATTATTATTATTTCATATTTCTAGAATACCGTACAGATAATCCCACCGAATGAGTTATGTTTGTTTGCTTTTTTCCAAAGCACGATTCGTTTTGTTGACTTCATGGTTTGTTGCAACTAATTTCCTACTACTATCTTGTCACGTACGTTTACCAATTTGTCATCCATTTTGGGAGATTAGGATTTGGGGACTTTCAGGCATCTTAAGAACTGAAAAACCTCTTGTCAGTGCATTGTACGAGCTGAGGATTGAAGATGTATTAAATCTGGGATATTTTTTTTGTGTGATGTGAGTGAATCTTCCAAGTTTTGTCCAAAGGTTGGTGATTCTTTGTAGTGTGTAAGTGCAATATTAAGGCAAAATCGTGTTAATTAATTGACTATTCGAAAACTAGTACGCAGATACCCGGTTTCGAACCATTCATCTCTGAGAGACAAGCGAGGCATAGCTTTAGCATGGAAAAAAATGGAAACAGCTACGGGTGGAGGGGGGCTCTGACATTATTTACTGCATGTTACTGTGCTATCCATAGTAGCTTGCGTAGGGAGTGTTTTACAAGTACTTAGATCAAACCACCGCAATTAATGTAGCCCAACCACTAAAATATATTGGCCCGCATTTTTTTAATGACCGGAGAAGGGTCATAGAGAATGATGTGTATTAACGAAACTACGGATTTGAGTATAAAAAAGCAATTAAGTTAATGTATTGTGTACTATTCTCAAAATAGAAAATGTGACTTGTTCCTAACTTTTCTCGCTTTTTATGTGATTTTCATCATATATAAAATCTGGCGCTTTTTTAACCGAAAAATGCGGGTTATTTAGATGCCTGTCCGCGGGAATTTGCTCTTCCGAGTTGGCAACCCTGGTTCGGCGGGATTTTGTACTGAAAGGGATTTCTTCAATGGCTCGAAGGGAATTCGGTTTTAGAAAAACTGACAGCACTGGGTGAAGTGACATGTGACAAGTGAGTGTTCGAGACTTCGAGTTCATCTTGTACATGTTTAATAATTGTTTATATTCAAAAAGTTCTGGGAAAAGTATGTTGTATAAATTATTAGGATAGGGTTTTATTGCAAATAGTTTACAGGATAATGACTGAAACTCAGGTATGTTCATTAAGACATTCGTATCTGTAAACAGTTGCACTCATATGTTTAGAATGACTCAATAAAGATAAAATTAATTTTATGGGCGGTAACAGGAGAATGACTCGGGACAGAAGATTATTATTATATAAAATGTGTGTGTGTTTTTTTTTAATTTTTGTAAAGTGACCTGATAGCACTCACGTTACACATTTTCTCGTACGCATTTTTTTTATTTTACGCACTTTACAAAGACAGGTAAATTAATAACTTTACGCCATCTAATATAATTCCGTTTCTCCCTTAAGTATTTCCTGATCCGAGTCGCACCAACACTGAGCCACCACAGCCCCAACAAAGTTTCAGGTGATTCTAGTGTCAGATAAGAGAAAGAGCACTAAGACCTAGGACTATTTGGCAGCTTCAGCTTTCAGGCAGAGCACATGGTGCGAGTGTTGAGTAGAACCTACGAAAGGTGCTTTGATACCTGCTGTTGGTTAGTTCATCAAAGTGTCATTGGACATATTAACTTCCTTACTAAGTTATTTCACTTATATCTATAGCAACAGCAGAAGTTTTTCATTAGTGAATAATCGTAACTTGCAGCATACAATACCATTAACAGATATGGCAGCAGTACAGAATTTTTTCCGTACATCAACACTCAAGATCGACTGTCACATGGTGCCCCTTCGCCCTGATTCTGTCGAAGTTCATAGAGATATTGCGGAGCATCTCGAATTAAAGGAGGACGAGGTCGTTCAGATAGAAATAAATAGTTACTACCGTGCTATCTATGTTCAAGTGTTAACAGACTATATAGTTGCACGTGTATTGCAGAAAATAGGTAACACTGTAGCATTTACTTTCAACAATATTAGTTACCATTTACCGATCACCAAAGTCGAGGAGGAGGACATTACTTCGATTACAGTGGCTACCGTTCCAGAGAATGAGGTAAGAAATTTTTGTTCCGTATGGCCAAGTTTTAAAAATCGAACACAGTCAGTACTCTGAAAAATTTATACCGGACGCCGAGTAGTGCATCTAAAACGATTTTTTTTTTTTTTTCGGATAATGAAAAGAAACCTTTTCTATCCCGTCTTCGCTCGCTTGAAATTGAGTCAGATTTTAGAAAATACATGTAATTCATTTCAGGAAGTAATGTCATTCTCCCCATGCTGCTATGTTTGCGTATAGCGGACAACTCTAATATGTATTTAATGAAATAATAAAGCCAAGTGGCTTTTCGTAACACTTTTTTGAATATGTTATATTCGCTGAATTTTTTGAAGTGCCTGTGTCGGCTGTAGTCTAGTTTTGTGGGAAACGGCGTATGCTAATATAAATGTAGTTTGGGGTTTTGCAAGTTGATGAAACCACATTTAGACCATTTTTATAAAGGCAAACATCTCTCTTATTAGCTATTTTGCCTTTAAGTGTAATTTTACTGTACCGGTACATACAAAATGAATGGGAATGTGCAAAAATGGCAGAAACTCAACAGATGGAATTAAGGTAGTTTGTTTCTCTCCATTTGATTAGCTTCTAATTAAGCACCAAAAGTACAGTAGTTTATAAACAAATAATATTTTTAATTACATTTACAGCCCGTATTTGTATTATTAATAAAACTTACGCTGCGAATGTGATGAGAATAAAGGAAACTTTAACTTATCGTAGTTTGTATGCGTCTAGTTTAAGTTCGCGTAGAATTAAAAAATATCTACATACTTATGATGTTGCCTGCATTTTTTTTATTTTGCGCCGTGATTGTTTCGTATTTAACTTAAATTTGCCGCATAGTAGTAAGATGTTGCTCTTTAATTAGGAGCTAATCAAATAAACAAATAAGGCCTTAAAATAATTTTAAACAAATCCTTCCAGGATCCTTTTAGCCCACCCTGTCCCGGGCGAGTGTTATGCTTAAACAACATAAATCAATTCACACATGCACACAAATCATAGACTGTAGATGTGAATATACGAATATAATATACTGGGTGTCAAGAATAGTAAGATACCCCCGCTCATTCTTCATTGTTAGTTCTCGGTGGTAGATCGTTCGCGTAGCATTCGGGAGGTCGTGGCAGACCATCCTAACAGGTTTTTTCCTGTCACACAAGCAAAATATCGGAATTCCTACTACATCTAAGGAGTATGTAAAAATGTACTGGAACATAGGGTGAAAGGGAATCAGTGAACGTTGGTAATTAAAGATACACTTTGTGCAGACAGTATTGGTCTGGAAGGATCCAATAAGAAACCACATACCTTGCTCGTTACAAGTTGTTGTTTATGTAATTCAGCGTGTCCGATGATGCCAAGAAGTTAGTTGATGAAACTGTTACACGTTTTCTAGTTTTTAATGAAAACTTATTGATTTGCTCCGCTTATTTTTTTTTTTAATCTTAAGTACATACAAGCAATGCTTTCACATAGAAAATATATTTGTTTTGTTATAAGTCCGGGGACTCGCAGGAGATCGATAGTTTACAATGAATACTGTGTTATCACAGGGTTGCAGAAAATGTTTGGACCCCTGAAATTTCCCCCAATCCTACTGTTATGTCCTAAAAATTTTCGACATATCTTTGCATTAAAATTTACCAGCTGGCCATAAGGCAAATAAATAATCATCAAGTAAATGTTTTTATTCTGTAATTTATTTAATGGTTGGCTAAGAATGATAGTGAACAATGCGTATACAAATAAATTTAATAAAAAATAGTAGGGTAAATAAGCTACAAATTCACAAATTCCACAAAAGTGGCTTGGCTATTCACTCCAATCGCAAGCAAAGCACGCAACGCAAGCTTCCAAGGAAAGGAGCCCTAACGTTTGTGATAGATACAGAATATTACTTGTCATTGAGATCAGAACAGGTGGCACCGGCGCTTGATCCCGGGACCTCCTAATTACAAGCCAAACACACTATCGAATTATTTACCTTGTGTTACAATCATTACTGTCAGTGTATTTATGTATTTCAGTGAAAATTCCATTAAATTGTTTGATGGTACGGCAATGCCATGCAGTGATCGATTTGTTATAAATTACGAAGGGGATGGGATCCTAAAACTAGTGGTTGCTGGTAAGTTTCAGCATACTACCTCTTTGAGTAGAAATACAAAGATTTTATCCCTGGTTGGGATGATATTCGGAATCAACAACCGGGAATGTAATCCTCACGCACCAGGGAAAATCCCCCTCGGGAAATCGAACACGGTTTAAGTTCCGAAGAGGGGGAACTAAAAGAAAATGTACAGAAGAAATGATGCTATTACAAGGATATGGAGTTCGTGAATATTGTAAAGATGCAAGTAGTGCCATCTCATATTGATGTACAATAAAGCAGGTGGTTTAATATGTGAAATGGTCAACATGAAGTTCACACTATTTGTGGCATTTTTGCTTTTTTTTAAAAAAAAAACACACACACATGGTTTAAAGCAAGATTTAAACCAGCCAACCCTGGTGTAGGGCGGAAGCATAATTTTCCCCCAATTACCTTTTAAGTAGCAAATCAACACTTTGCACGTTTTATTTTATTTTAAACTAAAAAAGGTCCGGTAGAGTGCAGAATAATAGAAAAACAATCTAACCGTGCTCGCTTATGCAATCTTTGCATTAAAGCCGGAGAGCTTTCTTTGTTTTTTAAGAAACAGATGGCAAGCAATATGAAAATTGAAACTGCGGAGGAAAGAGCGCAAGAAAACATAAGTTACCAACTTAGAACTATCCTGTGGAAGAAGAAATCTGACACCACCTGGGATTGAACATGCCCCCTCCCTCAGATCGTAAGCCCGCATTCTATCTACGGAACCGCCCTTGCAACTTGCAAATAGCTATTTGGAAATACTATTTAAGACCGTAAGCGGAAATATGTAACAACGTTACTAGATGTCACCACTCATTAAAAGTTAGTTGGGTTAAAAATATCTTATAACGAGGCCTCGGATTTCCGCATTTTGAAATTCTAAACATTTGACTGAGATAGGGTTTTGGTTACGTGTGGTTAGGTCAGGTTAGGTGTGGTTAGATGAGGCAGATTAGGTGGTTCTCGTATTTTACCAAGGGCCCTTGTTAAGAAAGTGCTCTCTTTTAATAATTTGCCATACATGTGTTTTTTTTTGTTTTTTTATCGCAGCTATAATACTGAATTAATTTGTATAAATTGTTATGTTTTCTGCACGTATCTGTTACAATTTAACTTTATTGTAGTGTTACAGCTGCAATACATTATTCTCCGTGGCAAATAATTTTATAAAAAACACTTTCGTGACTTGGAAATGGAGGGGACAGTGTTCTAGAACTCTGCCTCTTTTAGTCTCGTGTTATAGAGCCATGTATTATAATGGTGTAGATAAAATGAATTCAGCCCACTTTGCTTCAATTTGGTACTATTTTTCAGCCCACTCCAAACCTGGGACTGTGGCAACCCTGATCAGCAATAAATTTTTGTCTTGTCAAATGAAACTAATGCGAGCTGCTCTTTCTTTGACTTTTTCTGTACTCAGGCTTTGTTTCGTAGATCAAATAACTATTTTGCTAGTATTACATAAACGTCAGTTTGTGTTTACACTTGAAATTTTCCTCAATTTGGTCAACTACTGGTACGATCATCTTATATATTTTCGACACGCTGCAATAGAAACAGATGAGGCTATAAGCATTCCTCGAGTATTATGATACGGATTGCTTTAATTCTTGCCCTTCGTAACTTACCTAATTACGTAGTTAACTAATTTTTTATATTAACTACTTCTATTATATGGCGGGTGAATATACTTCCAATGTAATTATTTTTTATTCATCCAATGGAGAGAATGATACAAAATCAAGTGGGAAGGGCATGAATGCAGTGACATTTTTTCAGGGGCGCATGTGTGTTAGTGCACTCACATCACTCTTTGATTTTACATCACATTCTTATGCATTGTACAGAACCGAAATAACGTAAATAACTACATTAGAAATGTATAGTTCAATGCCATATAACAGAAGTAACTTACAGGAAGAATTACAGTTAATTGCAATGTTCTCTTTATTTCGATAAATAGACTCGTTTTGCTAGATTTAGCTTGTGATCTATTTTAAAATGGACATGAATTTCGTTTTTTCTGTAGTTAAGGAGATGCATTCAACGGAATAGTAAAGCATCTCAATGCTCTATGTACACACGAGCTCATTATGTTTGCAGTTCTTTTGTGCAAGACAATTTGAAAATATATAGCTGATTATATCCACAATGGAATCACCTTATAAATAGTGTACAAGGGAGGGTTCTACTTATGGAGTGCTTTCCGTCAACTGTACCCGATGGCTATACTCCGAATGTTATGAGTAACTTTGATTGAGATGTAAGTCCTGTTCATGTGGAAAGTCACGTAATAGTCACTACAACCCGAGAGTTCAAAAGAAACAAATGCATTGCCCACCCCTTTCTGAAACAGTTTTGTAAATTGTATATATACACGTGCATTACTGGAAAGTATTCTGCCAAGAATATTTAATAGGAATTAGGGAAACCGCTAAGGATACATATTCGAAGGAATAGTAAAGCGGCGATATTAGACATTCCCGACATCAGCCTTGTATATCAGAGTTCAGATTGCCTTTTCCTTTCTTTTGTTTAAGACACATTAGAAAACTATAATCTATTGTGTTATTTACACATTATACATTGCACACAAATGTGTTGCCTGTAAAATTGTCCAAAGAATGCATCTTAAGTATTTCTTTTATAAATATTATCGACCATCATATTTACATTGCTAGGTAAGAAAGCAACGTTATTTCCGAAAGTACAAGGATATGTATTTAGGAGAATATAAATCATACACTATAATCAGCATAATTGTTGGCCATATTCCTACGTAATTTAAGGCCACGTTAAACACTTAAGGGGGGAAAATCGCGTCCTTAAGTTAAGGGCAAGTTTGAGGAACTGTTAACCTTGAGGGAGGTTGGTGAAACACTCTGGCGCTATAAGGAACTGTTAAATAGACTTAACGTTTCCTTAATATTTAAGGAAGGTCGATGAAATCGGTCATTAGTGTGTCTGATGAAGCTAAGTTGTTAGGTAGTTGGCGATCAGCTATTATTGTATTTTTCCTGAAGTATATAAAAGCAAAGATGTGATATGGAAAATATCATAGTTCGTTTGTGGAGAAATGTACCGCGACACTAGTAATTACGTGACGTAGTACATTCTCTGCGTTAACAAAATAAAACTATTCATTTTAATACAACTTAACAGTGAATGCGATGTAAAAGGAATTTAATTGTTGCTGTGATCAGGGTTTGCCAAGGGTGGACCAGTCCAGTAAAACCCATTGTTTTTTTGTTTTTGTTTTTCATTAATTATTGTTTTTAAATGAGGGCACTTCACAGAAGTCCGTAATAATGAAAACCATTCCATTTTAGATTGTTAGAATGCAATCACTGCTGTCATTATAACTAGAATAATATTGTTATCTAAAATCTACAACACTTCGTGATATTGAAATACAAGCAAGTATTCGAGCTTTTGTTAAGGTCCGCTTTTTTTCATTCCAGCATTTGCCTGGTAAAACTGAGTCCTGGAAAACCTCAGTCAGAATAGATGGTTGTGGGGTACGAACCCACGTGCCTACCCATTGCCATTCCCAAAATCCGACACGTTCCCACCTGGAACACAAGGCCTGGAGTTGGTGTTCCGGACGGCCAAGTGACACTGGGAAGGTTAAGCAGCAATTCAGACCCTGCTCGGGTCGCGGTGGCTCAGTGGTAGAGCGCTTACGTCTTGTGCGTGAGATCTTTGGTTCGATCCCGGTTTTATGGTGAACAAACAGCGTGCGCATGGGCTTTCTCGGGGATCTCCATTCTCCTCCCACTTTCTTCATTCCACCAATTTTCCCATCATCATCATCCATTCGGCTGACTTGGAATAGACGAGATCGCTCACTATGGGATTTTGACCACACTTGGTAGACACATAACCGAATATCAGAGATAGTTGACCTGCAATATTTGGGCCGAGGATGAGCACCCGGGGCAAAGATATGCTACTTTCGATTTTTACATGTGAAGTCAATGGGAGCGTGTTTACTACGTACACTCATCAAGTTACAGAGACCGATATTAATGAAAATTGGTATGTAGGTACCTAGATAAACCACCACAGACAAAATTATAGCTTCTATGGTCAAGAAATAATGACAAGGGGAACGGAGAAAAATGGAACGTAGAGAGAGAGCAAGTAAATCGATAACAGAGTCATTCCATGTCAGTTCAACCATGCCATGACACCCATCATCTCAGATTTTAATAAAACTTGGCATATTTACTCCTCTTATATACATAAGTAACCACACCAATTTTTTTGTCTCTAACGTATTTAGTTTTCATTTTATAGCCAATTGAAATTTTGGAAGGTTGTCATTTTTCCTATTTCCGCAGCTGAAGAGGGAAGTTGGCCTTTCAGAGGAAATAAATTATATCTTCTTCAATTATAACTGAATGTTTGAGAACATTTCGATTATTATGAATGAATGAAGATATGAGGAATTAAGAGAAATCTTCATCTAATGTTAGAAAGTGAGAAGAAGAAAATTGTTAACAATTTTAGATTTTTGTTGAAGAAAACATGGTCTAACATAGTCAAATATCAATAAAAAAGGGAATGGTATGATCAGATAAACCTTTCCTCCCTCTTCATTGTAGAGTTATGTTCTGTCATGTAAAATTAATGGCTTTCTCATTCCTTCCTATATATTATTTTTATCTTTCACTCTGTGGAATTTTATTTATTTATGTATACTAAATTCAGAACTAAGTACTCCGGATGTGACTCCTGACATCGAAATAAGAAAAAATTGTTCCGATTAATATGGGTTAAATTCCGCTGTTTTGGAGATACAGCGTTTCCGACTTGGAACTCAAAATTGACGCCTCCAGTGGTAAGAAAATGATTAATTCTCAATAAATCAGAAACGATGCATGGAATGAAAATTTCGTTCAAAACAATGACAACAACACTAAAGAGAGAGATTATTTGGTGGCATTATGAATTATTAATCAGACATGAAACAAATGTATCGCTCTGATTCCTTAGACGATTTGTTACCACAGTTATCGCATAGGAACATTGTTATGTCCTCGTCAATGTCATGTGCCTGACAATTTCCATGAAATGGTTAGATGAAAAAGCTTCACTGAATCCCTTTTTTCACCGTCTTGCTTTTAACATCTTGTGAATATGAAAATTTACATTTTGAACACATCCACGCATCATCATGATTGTCTGAAGAAGTGACTTTTTTTTCGGAAGTGTTTCAGAAAAATTGTTTTTTCACAACTTTAGATAAGGCTCACTGGCTTAATATTGATTGAAACCCCGTAAGGTCTGTAATAAAATACTAATGAAGTTTTAAGTTTTTCTGTCCTTGAAAACAACATAACAGATCCTTGTGCACAGAATGGCACATAGCATATAAACATTAGACCACATCCCATTGATTGCTCTTAGATTTCTGACCATTGACTGATCTTTGTTACAGGGCACGAAGCCAACCAACCCCTGTGTGATACGCACGCGTCGTGAACGGCGCACGTAGCAATGTGGAGGTAGCGCTCCACTATTCTCGACCCACGGTACGAAGTGAGGTGGGGGTCAGTCCTACGCTCGACCGCCTTTACCTTCGAAGTGTCCATTATTATCAAGGACACGTTGGTACTCATTTTGAGAGGAGGCTGAGTGCACCTCAGAACGCCAGGCATTTGAATACTGCGAGAAAAAGTCTCCAGCAGGATTTTGAACCCGCTCCCGCCGATTCGTAGTCAGACGCGCTACCGCCTGAGCGACGGCGACTCCTACATGGCACGGATAGTGGATTGAAAGTAGATGACATATCATGGTTACAGTGTTAATACACAGACCTCGTGGTAGCTTCAAAAGGGAACGGACTATTCGTTGACAGGTCTCGTACCAAATAACCTTTCCTTACCCTACAAACTACATATTTTCCTAAGTTATTTCGTCCCATGTTTTATCCATAGTTTCCAACACTGCAGTGTAAGCTTGTTCATCATCACTAGGGAATGCCAAATATCCAATAACACGACGCTGTGCCGCTCAAACATTCTAAAAGTTAAACCAGGTTGGCAACACTGACAACCCGATGACATCGGTTTTTTTCTTTCACTCCTGATATTCACAGTGTTAGAAAGAAATTTACGCAAACGAAATTTTCATTGAATGCATCATTTCTGATTTATCGAGAATTATTCATTTTCTTACCATTGGAGGCGTCAATTTTGGGTTCCAAGTTGGAATCGCTGTATCTGTATCTCCAAAACTAAGCGTTCAGGAGTCATATCCCGAATCATCCCCCACATCCCAAGTACTTAGTTCTGAATCATCCTATGTATATATAAATAAATAAAACAAAACTCCACAGAGTAAAAGTTAAGGTAAAAAAAATATAGGAAGAAATGAAAAGACATTTTTTTTTGCATGACAGAACATAACTCTACAATGTAGGGGGGGGGGAGTTTCTGATTATACCATTCCCTTTTATTGATATTTGACTTTGTTAGACCATGTTTTCTTCAACAAAAATCATAACATTGTTAACAACATATTTTTCTCTCGCTTTGTAAAAAAAATATAGGAAGGAATGAAAAGCCTTTTTTTTTTTTTTTTGCATGACAGAACATAACTCTACAATGTAGGGGGGGGGTTTCTGATTATACCATTCCCTTTTATTGATATTTGATTTTGTTAGACCATGTTTTCTTCAATAAAAATCATTACATTGTTAACAACATATTTTTTTTCTCGCTTTGTAACATTAGATGGAGGTTACTCTTATTTTTTTCTTAATTCCTCGTATCTTCATTCATAATAATCGAAATTTTCACAAAGATTCAGTTATAATTAAGAAAGGTATTATTTTTTTCATCTGTAAGGCCAACTTCCCTCTTCAGCTGCGGAAAAAGGGAAAAATTATAACCTTCCAAAATTTTAATTGGTTATAAATTGAAAACTAAATAAGTTGGAGACCAAAAGTTTGGTGTATGTATGTAAGAGGAGTAAATATGCCAAGTTTCATTAAAATCTGAGATGATGGTGTTTAAACCTCATTTTTTTGATTGATTTGACATGGAATGACTTCAGAGTAAGAAAAATGTATTTTCTTTTGCAAATTGTTAAATATATTGAAAGCAAATGGCTATTAGTAATAGACAGGAGGCGATATGCCTGGAGGGTATAACAACAGTGACTGCCGTCTTGAAAGCGGACATCTTGACTCCGATTCAGTTTTTTAAAATAGTAAGTGAATCAAGTGATATATCAATCTGCGCTGGAATGTTCCAAGAAACCCCTTGACGAAGTTATTTTTGGCATATTTCTAATCCTGTACTACAATATGACACGTGAAACTGACCTGGAGAATGTGTGAGACGAATGATGAGAAAACGTTTGCTCTTGAATCAGCTGAAGGAACTAAAACCAAACCATCACAAAAATATCTCCCAACACAGCGGTAACCCTAATGTAACAGTTTGGTTTTCGTTCCTTCAGTTTATTCAACAGAAAACTTTTTTTCATCATTCGTTTCACACGTTCTCCAGGTCAATTTCACGTGTCATTTTGTCGTGCAAGATTAGTTAAGCCAAAACTAACTTTGTCATGGGGTTTCTTGGAACATTCCAGTGCAGATTGATATATCACTTGACCCATTGACTATTTTAAAAAACTGGATTAGAGTCAAGATGGCGGTCATATTCGTTATACCCTCCAGCATGTATCACCTTGTGCCCAGTATAGATTAATAGCCATTTTCTTTCAATATATGTAACCGCTAATAAAAGAAAAGGAGTTTTTCTTACTCTGTTATCGATTGGGGTTCCCACTCACCTGGAAAACCTGGAGTAGTCAGGGAATCCAGTTTAGCACTAAAAAGTCCTGGAAAAGTCAGGGAATTTGATAGCTTATTGTTTGAAGTTCATTTAGCTACAGCAGGCATTTAATGTTAGATCGTTTTTGAAATTGCTTGGAGGCTAATGTGTCAACCATGAAGCAATTTAAGAAAAAGAATACAGGTAATTATTTTGGTGTATCTTTATTTCCATGCAACTATGATCTTTATTGTCCAATGGAATTATGATATTCATACAAAATAGGGAACCTGGAAATTTCTGAGTAGTGACCTGGAAAAGTCAGGGAATTTGATAGTGGCAAATGAGTGGGAACCCTGTTGATTTATTTGCTCTCTACGTTCCGTCTTTCTCTGCTCCCTTTGTCGTTATTTCTTGACCGTAGAAGCTATAATTTGGACTGTGATGGTTTACCTAGGCACTGTACCTACCTACATACGAATTTTCATCAATATTGGGTTCTGTAACTTGGTGAGTGTACCTCGTAAACGCATTCCTATAAAAATCGAAAGTAGCATATGATTGCCCTAGGTGCCTATTCTCGACCCAAATATTACATATGTTTGCCAAGTTTGGACTTTACATTTACATCTCACTTCAAAATCCCGCCTGGGTTTTTTTTAAAAAATAACTTTTTTTTTTTTCCAAACCTCGGCTGTGATCTAACAGATTATGGTTTCACATTTAATGCAAATAAGGTAGTGCAGTTTTTAGTAGCTATAGAGAGGAGGTTATTTGTGAGTGCTGTATGTTTAGAAAATAGGAACTTTGAATATTGATTTCGTTTTTTTTTTTTCTTCTTCTTTGCTTTATGTTCAGTAAATCGTAAGCATATCAAGGAAAATGTGGATGAAATGTATTTGTTATGTATTTAATGCAGAAATTTGTCATTTTAATACATGTATGATAGAAAAAAAAATAACCTAAAGTGGACTAAATCAATTTTTTATATAGCCTAAAAGGAAGTTTATAAGATCCTAAAAATCCAGGCCCTAGTTACAACCTTTGGGATCCACAAACATGCCGCCATGGTGCATTATGTCCTTGCACTCACATGCCCCATGATCTTAACTCATAACCTGAATTTACCCATCTGAAATAAGGAAAGTAACAACATTGAAGTATATTCAACATCGTAAAACACCTAACGAATCAATTCAGTTAGAACATGAAATGTGAAGAATACATTCCTGGAACAAGATTGCCAACCTTCACCAACTAATATAATGCACAAAACTTGCAGATATACGTGTTCGGCAACTAAGATCTATTCTGGATGCAGCTGACTGGAAATACGTCATAGGACTGTTTCCGTCTGAAGCGTATGTGCATGTTCTGAGTATGGGACGCCGAACGTACTGAAGCGAGTCAAAACAAGAGAAAAGCGTTTGGTGCTGACACCCACCAAAGCAGACGATTCCTGATTACTCAGACTACTTCGTTGTGACTAAGTTTCCTTTAAGATATCTAAATGTCAGAAGCAACTCCGAACACACAATCTTAAGAAATTAAGTCACTTCCGCGCGCCGTACATGCCTATAATAAACGTATAAGCAAGGCAGTGATCTAAATTATTAAACCGGTATCGAAGAGCTAACTCACAAGTTAAAAGTGGCTAAATTCTTATATATCAATAATTGGCTACTATAATGATGCTGTAGCGAAAGATATCAAAATAAGTACCGGTAAATTTTGGATGATCTTTGATAAAATTTTATATATGTCTTTAAATTTGGATGTATTGTATGTGTATTTGTTAATGGTGTTATTTTTTTTCTTTGAGTACTTGTTTGCATAATGATAAACGCTATAAGTAGGCATAAGCACATTGTGTTCTCTTAAATAACCAGTATATTTTGTTGGACGTAAAGGATATTTTCTCATGATAAAATTTGTTTTTGAAACATAAAACAAACAAACAAAAAAAAACACTTTAAATCTTAGCTCCCAAATTAAGTGTCACTTATACCTGCAACAAGGAATATGCCTTTTCCCTTGTAGGATAGGTATTTCACACACTACATGACGGTACGGTACATTTGTTTGAGATAATAGTCTACCCTGCGACAAAATATAAGACTTCAAATTGAACACTGCATTTTAAGACGCACTGTGGGCTAAAGTGATACGGTAGGTGAGGCTATATTGATGCGGCTACATAGTTGGCACAAGTTTTTGCTATTATGACATCATCTCTCGTTAGATAGGACAAGAAACTGTGAGTTTTTATTGATGTTTCAAAATTACAAAATATTGTTTTAACTTACTGAAAGTCTGTCTACGTAAAAGGATGTCTTTTCAAGTAAATTAATCATCAATAGGGTTCCAAATAAGTATCGAAAAAAGTAAAACCACAATGAAGAGAATCTTATGATGTAGCTAGAAGAATAATTTGTCTATATAACCCTGCTCTTCCTTCCTTTTCTTTTTTTTCGTAGCTGTTTAGTATTTATAGGTAACAACTGTAGTATTTTCTGATTTCTGCTTTCCACATTACATCTATAGAGGAAGAGAACTGATTTATAAATAGTGACAAAATAATTTATCTTCAATAATTGTGGTCTTTTTCCCCAGAACTATGCAAGTGTTATTAGTTCAAAATAGTGCGTACATATAAGGGGACTAAAAAGAAGTATAATAACAGCCCACCCACCCCTACAAGCCATATGGGACTTACCTCATCTTGCTTTTTTCCTGGGATAAGTGGCTCTTTAAAAGCAACCAAACTATGAACCAACTACATGCACAACTTAAAAATACGCACACAATAGCACAAGAAACCCGTGAGTCACAATGGATTCCGCGGGAACAAAATTACGAACAAAGAAAAATGTTGTCAGACAACAAGCTAAAAGTAGTTCTTAGGTCATTATATTTAGTTTTTATGTTAGACAAACCAAGGAACATGCATAATTATTAACAGGAACTTTCCTTCATACATAATAGTTACTATCCCAGTTTGGCACTTACTCCAAATCACTTTATACTTTTTTTTTTTTTTGAGCAAATATTTAATTAGAACTGCGTTATTCAGACGATGAAGATTTACTTTTAATGAGTTTGCCAGACTTTTATCTAAGCCTGTCTGAGGTCCGATATGCGGCGTACCTCGCGAAGAGTTTTATGGGGAAGATGGCGATCTAGGTCCCATGCAGGCATTCGACTGGTAAAACTAAGGAGAATGAGTTAGAATGGCATCACTCGAACGTGTGTGCCTCCTCAATGACGACCCGAAGAACTCAACAGTAACCACTGGACCACACAGGATTGGTTAATCGTTCCAACCTTTTTCTTGAGCTGGTGGGTGATCTGCACACGAAAATGTTCAATGAAACAATGTTCGCGTGATACTAGATCTAGCAAAACACTCAAAATGAACTGCGTTACTTTTTTAAAAAAGAAATTAGATTACAACCACCTTAGTTCTTGAGTAACTGCTTAACCCCAGGAAAATGTCTGAATCCACCACGATATTAACCTTTTTTTTTTAATTTGCGTATGACCTTTAGGTAAGTTTGGCTCAGACCGGAATAGGGAAGGGGAGACGGTGTTGCAAGTTAGTCGGGCAAGGCCTATTTCGGATTACCGTTCCGCCATTTTACCTGGTGCGATAGGAAAATAGGAAAACTTCAGTCAGGATGTGCGGCCACCGGTGTCGTTCCCAGGATCTTCTAATTGCTGAGCCAACGCTCTGCTAATTAACTACGGCCACTCGATTGCGATTTCGACCGTTTTTCAGTTCTTGGTAAAGATGTGTGCAGATATATTCATTACCACGTACATACAAACACACGGCAATATTTCAGGCCTAAATTCTCCATAGTACCAGGTGGTTACAATTAAAGTGCCGCTATTCACGGCGGTGCAGCGCGGGCTGTAATCAACATATTACAGTGAAATTTGGTACATATGCGAATGGGACCCTGCGGAAGCGAGTTACACTAGAAAAAATATTAGTTCTAATTTTCACCACCAGGGAAAATATGGCGCTGTACAGGTAAGAAGCACATGGAAATGATACTGAATGTATTTATAAGACGATTATCTAGGGCGAAGAGATCAACATGTGAGATAAATGTAATGCAAACAAGGTGAAGGGCAGTTGATGGTAACAAATGTGTGCAAAGGGAACAACTTTAGGAACGATGTGATTGTGATACTTGATTGCCAGTTAATGGTAAGAAAAGGTGCCATGTGTAGAACTTTAAAATTTGCGGTTACAGTGAGCAATTTACAGAACATGCTCCATATGTCCACCAGAAACATCGACATGTTGCATCCGCACAATGGCGTGCGCAACAGTTGCTCGCAGCATTTCCGGCGGAATTGTTGCTACATGTCGCCTTTTGCTGTCCTTGAGATCAACCAGTGACTGAACATTTCCCTGGTAGACCCGCGCTTTCAGATAACCCCACAGCCAGAAGTCACATGGATTTAGATCGGGGGATCTTGCTGGCCACGCATCTGGAAAACCTCGGGAGATGATGCGATCCGCAGTGAAAGTTTTACGAAGCAGGTCTTTCACGTGGCGACCGATGTGCGGTGTTGCCCCGTGTTGCATGAACACAGTAGTTTCCAAACAGTTTCGTTCCTGTAACGCAAGAATCACATGTCACACTAAAGGTCTCTATAACGTGCGGATGTCACGGTACAGGTGACAAATCCTTGGGGGGTGTCATCTTAAAGAAAAACAGGCCGTTGAACAGAAAAATGAACGTTCCTGTGAATCCACAGCACACAGTCACGTACGCAAAATGTAATGGCTGTTCCTGAACAACATGCGGTTTATCCGAGCCCCATACCCGACAGTTGTGAGTGTTCACTGCACCCTCTAGTGTAAAATGCACCTCATCAGTCCAAAGGATAAACCACGGCCACATATTATCCACTTCCATCCGTGCCAAAAATCGAAGGACAAACGCAAGGCGTTGCTGCGGATCTTGGAGTTTCAGTTACTGTACCGTGTGAATCTTGTAAGGATACCACTGTAAAATGACCCTAAGAACTTTCCTCACTGTTGACCATGGGATGGCCAATTCCCGTGACACTGCCCAAGCACTGGTAGCGGAATATGGAGCACGTGCTGGGTGGTCCACAACAACCACAGCCATCTCTTCAACAACCTCCGTTGCAATGGGTCGTCGTCCTCTTCCTAAAGCCACACAAATAAACCGTTGTTTCGAATTTCAGTACCATCTTCGTTAAGCAATTTCTTGATATCGGTCCTCTTCTAATTCCTTTCAGACGCCGATGTTCCCTCAATGCTGCACTGTAATTGCTCCCGTTCTGATAGACCAATTTTACTAATAGTGCACGGGCTCTCTTATCAATAGCCATGCTGCTCCTCACACGATAGTGTGTATAAAGAGTGAGCTCGCGTGTGTGACGGCCTGTACAGCGCAACATTTTCCCTGGTGGCGGAAATTGGAACTAATATTTTTTCCAGTGTAACTCGCTTCCGCATTAACATATTTACCGAATTTCAATGCAATACGTTGATTACAGCCCGCGCTGGACCGCCGTGAATAGCGGCACTTTAATTGTAACCACCTGGTACTATAATGGCAGTTGATTATGTCCGTCTTTGTCACAAGATTCCTAGCAAGATGCTCGCGAAGTTAGTACCTAAAAATTTATTTGATGAAGGTTTATCACTGACGAAACCAGCTGTAGGGTATTCATTTGTTTGCTGAATTTAGTGTATTTATGGCTCTGGCCGGGATAGTGTAGTGAAACTAATGCGGGAAGAATTGGCCAAGGCCTAAGTTGAAATACCTCTGCAATTTGTCTGGTGTGACTGAAAAATAACCCTGCAGAAACCTCAGTCAGGATGGTCAGCCTCTAGGATTGCACCCAAAACCTCTCGATTGCTCTACCAGATGAGGCATGACCGCTCGGTCACATCCTTGTCTACCGCGTGTCAGTTCCATCACAATGAAATGCCTTTGTGGGAAATCGCTTCCAAGGTGCAATTCTGAATTACTAACACTGCTCAAGTACATTTTAGAGATAACTCTGTTGTCCTTTTCTAGGCGGACATGGCTGAACGCCATTTGTGACGGTACCATCCTAGGGTTTGGGTTGCTTCTAACTACTCCCCCCCCCCCCCTTCCCGATGGATATAATGAATTCTATCCGATTTGTATGAAATTTGGAGAGTTTTAACTCATACATCTTAGTCACCGTGACAATTTTTAGTTCCCTTCAAAGTTCACATAAATTCCCATCTCTGAGCTCATTTAGCTATCTTCAGTTATGTAACGCCGCCCCTATTTTGCTTCGAAAGCCGATCTTTGAAGAAAATTACGAAAATACAGACATTGAATAACTCGAAACATACCTGAATATATAATTGAATTGAATTGAAAAATATATATGGTACCGTATGATATACTGTAAAACACACGAAAAAAAAAACTGGAAAGTCATTGAGATCAGAAGATATAAAATAATATGTACAGCTATGTGACTGCAAAAAGCCACATTTCCAGGTTGTTATTGCGATCAACCCTATCAATGAATTTTGTTCCTGATTTCCTTCCAACGTTGATAAGTCTTAATCAAGACGACGACAAGCACTTTGGTGAAAGCAGTATGCTGAACAGCGATGTTTGTAGCTACTGAAGGTCATGCAATGTAACAACACTTTAATATGAAAAAAAGAAAAGTTATGTCCGCATATTACGTTGGTATTACGACCACTCACATGTAAATGGAATTGATGAAATAACATACCAAATAAGGACAACTACAGACAGAACAGCTCTCCAAACAGTTATCACTCCTGTACAAGTCTTTTCGGAGCTCTGAAGAAAAGTTACAACAGCGTCTGCTGTATTATTTCATATCAACCCAACAGGCTCACTTTTTAAAGACCTTAAATAGAAGCTTTCTGAACACATTGTTTTGCAGAGAATTATGCATTTGTTCTTCAAAATGCAGAACAGGGTTTCTATTGGAACAGTGCACAAGTCACCATTCACCCGTTCGTAGCTTATTACAGAAGTACTGAAACCGATACAGTAGACCACATTTCTTTTATTATTATATCAGAATGCTTGCATCTTTTTCAGCTCCATTTGATTAAATACCTGATATCCCACTTCAATAGAACATCTAAGCAAATTTTTTATTTTTGTGATGGTGTTACAGCAGTGTTTCTTTCGGGAAAAGTGCTCTTGGAGGGGGTTACCTTTTGAGGGGGTAAAAGAGAAGAGAGGACGTAATTCTAGTAGAATAATCAATGAACCCTTGTTTTTACAAAATTTGTTGTTTTTAATTGGGGGTGATTGACTCAGTCTGGCGGGTAACACGCCCTCTTCCCTCGGTCACTCCTCTGAAAGAAACACGGTGCTACAGTTTAATGTAAGAACCGAAGAATTTGGTTAACATCTGTTACCAATTACTATTATACTGATTTTAATGTCCAGCAGAATGGCACTTCTTTGCAACTACACACGACAAAAGACCATGTGATGGTGTCGTAGGTACTATCAAGACCACGTCAGTTTTGCGGGCTTGATATAACTCTCAGATCAGGACACTATTAGAATATTATTTGAATGGTGTGCACAAAACGTTACATTCCATTATACCACTAATATACAATATAATAAAGTGGCTTCCTTCAACAACGGTTTGAAAATATTCGCACCATTGCGGGAACAAAAAAGATACACTATGTTATACGTCGTACAGGTTAGCCATAATACAACTCAAGAAAAAGTAATCTCACATACTCTAGAACTAAAACAAGAAACACTGACAAAAACGCAAGACGAATCAGAACACTGTGCTATAACAGGGCATACATGCACTGTGCATGCATGTGCGAAGGTACTGGTGGCTAGGATAAGTTTTGAATGTGAACGAAGATACCAAATGGGGTTACACTAAGTTTTCTATATTCTCATAGTCCTTCTCCTTCATTTATATTTCCTGAGAAACCTGATATTTTCACTGTTAACAAGGTTATCATCCTTCAGCAGGTCGATGTGAGAACACGGACAAGAAGAACTTACGTTGGGGCCACGGTGGCTCCGTGGTAAAGCGCTCACCTCTGGTGCTTGGGTTCGTCCGTTTAAAGCCTGCTCGTGCCATGTGGGCTTTGTGATGGACAAACACCTTGTGTGTGTGTGTGAGGGGGGGTGTTCTCGGGGTTCTCCCGTTACCTCCCAGTTTCTTCATTCCACTAATTCATCCCGTCATCGTCCATCCGGCCTGCGTCAAAGTTGCCTAAAGGCCTTAAAAATTAAATTCAAATTCTAAAGAACTCACGTTATGTCACCAAAAGAAACACAAAGAGCCGAGCATCTCACACGCCAGTAGTGAGGTTCGTTGAGACTTTGTGGTTCTTCTGCTCTCTAGTTGTTTGAAGTTGGAAAATCCGCCATGACTCCTGCGGTTGCACGATTTATTTTACTAATAATCTTGAACTTCGTTTTCCATTTTTCTTTAAATTTAATTTACTGTTCGGCGTTACTTCGAATATTACACAGTTACAGAAGCAAGTGTTTAGTGTAATTTGACAACCAGTCTCGTTTCCTTTCCATTCAGATCACCTTCCATTTTGTAACTTCATGATTTAAGTGACTTGCACCAATAAATAGGCTGTATGACAAATTATTTCTTTTGTCCATTTACCTTGTATTTCTTTGATTATGCAATCACGGTGGTAACTGTGTGTGACAATGCTGTCCCACCACGAATTTCACTTTATTTATCCTTCCTTATTTTTCACGTTATTTGCGTATTTGAACGCATAATCACTGCCCTGTATACTGTCATGGAACTTTAACCATTCACATGTTATTTTATATCTTCTAATCCCATTGACATCGTAGGTTTTTTTTATGTTTGACAGTATAGCATATGGTACCAAATATATTTTTTCGCGAGGGTTGTTTTTCTTTCGATTCGAGTTTTTCAAGGTCAGAGTTCAATGTCAAAACACATTTTTTTATTATTATTTTAAGATCGGCTTGTTGCGTATCATATGAAAGCTTGTTCAGTTTCCTGTATATTGTACTTTATTTCAGCTTCCTAGGCCAAATAGGGACGGCGTTACAGCACTTTGAAGATAGCTAAGTGAACTCAGAGATGGAAATTTGTGAAAAAAATTTCGATGAACAGACATTGTCAAAAATCATTGTCACGGTGACTAAGGTTGATGAGTAGTTTAAACTCCCCAAATTTCATACAAATCGTAGATGGTCAGGATGAAATCAGCACCAAAGTGGAATCTGCTTTGCCGCGGAATTACTCAAAGATAAAATACGCTATTATGACTTCTTACGTCTTCTAGTGCCCGATAGATTTACTCAGCCACTTCACTACAAGCAGTGTACCTTTTATAGGTAACATGAGATTATGATCATCCTGAGCTCGAAAAATGCCTTCCTAAAAGGACTAGTGATAGTATACGCTCCGCGGAAGGTTTTATCAGTTTAGGGTAATTAAATTAGATACTTATTAACTTAGATGTGAGCTTAGAATTAAGAAAATATTCTATTTCCGAAGTGTATAGTTATTTAATTATACCCTTTTCATAAATATGTTTTAGAAGTACAATTTTCCATTTTTATGTGTATATATATATATATATATATATATATATATATAAAGTTTTATTTCCGCTTAATTAACATATTCGTACTGGATTTCACCAACGGTCATTGAAAAATTAACGAATTGTTATGTAATGAATTTAATGTATTTTAAAAACACTTTAAATGTTGTTAATGATACGTTAATTCTTAATGAAGATTGGTTAAACCCACCCTCGGACTTAGACATTGTATCAAACGGTGAAATAATGCCAATTACCCAAAATAATGCATTTATGGAAATGATATCGTTTTTAAAATACAGATTTTTCTTGTTTACTCGACTACATTTATATAGAATTAAAGGAAACGGTTTTATTTTATATATATATATATATATATATATATATATATATATATATATATATATAATAAATCACAGCCATATTCAATCCACTAGTGGATGAGGCCTCTCCCCGAAGGGAGGAGTTGGTCTACTGCTCCCACGCTGACCAGACGGGTTGGGAGAGGAGAGCCGAAGCTCTCACTGTGATCGCCACTGTCTTTTATTCACAGCAGCTCCCCAATTGTCCTCACGATGCTGGGTCAACACCGAAATTTTGAGCCCCCACCGGGAATCGAACCCGGGACCGCTCGCACTGAAGTCGAGCGCGCTACCGACTAGGCTACGCAGGAGCTCATATATATATATATATATATATAATCTTTAAAGAAATCTGCCAGAATAAATCATAAGTTTCTGACCCCACATAAGGCACTTCAGTTTTAAACAAATGTAAAGTACGTTTCCCCTTTTCATCTTTCTATATTCTAATCTACCGGCAGAATTCTGTTGCAACGGAATACAGATACTTGAGTTACATAAGCACCTTGATCCGACTTTGGATATAACAGCATTTACTTAATTAGTATTTAACGTTCACATATAATATTCCGACGTTCTGTCAACACCCACCACTTCTCTGATGTTATATTTTAAACATAGTAACTACTTATGTCCTGAAATGCTTGTATGAATACATATAAACTGATTTTTATTTTATCTAATTATTCATGCTTTGAGGAATATATCATTACATAAAAGTATAAATTTTCCAGAACGGGATTCCAACCCAGGACCTCACTGTTAGAAGACACGCGCTCTACCACTGAGCTAACATGAAAACGTCTATCTACTTCTTTCTTAAATAACTCTTTCTGAAGAAACATGACTGAATTTTCGGTGTTCAAAAGAATGGCATTGATATCCGTTGCAAATGCTGTTGTTTCTCTCTCCTTTGCTTGTTCATTGTACTATGAATGCAAGACATAATGTCTGCTGTCTTTGCTTTCATTGGACATATTCTTTTACGTATGAAAACATAGGTGAAAAAACCATCACGTGATCAGATGTATGCATAATTTAGAAATACTGTATCATTACGTATTTCAATGAATGTAACTTTTTTCCACACTTAGTAACATTTCAACATGTCTTATTGCACTTAAAAGAAGAAAAACATATTTGCACATTTTTTTGCCATTTGCGAAGGTTTACTCTACCTTTCAGGGCTTGAACATGGCATCTTTGGTTTACTGTTTCCGAAGTTGGACTTAAGGAATTTTCAGCTCAAAACAGCCTAATCAAAATGTGTGTTTTTTTCGTATTTTACAGTTACTTAAATAGTATGTGCTTTTCTTAAATTGATAAACATTTTCTTGTTTGTTTAGGGTGAGTCTACATTAAGCACAAATTTCTGTGCGTGAACATGTTGATGAGGACTGGCTCAGAACAACGAAATCATGGGAAGGTCCTTTCCTACTCTGGACTTTGAAACAGGAAAACTAGACAGAGAATATCGTCGTCGGAACTGCAATACCCCATATGTGCCATTTTTTTACTTCCAGTTTATAGTTCTGTGTACTGTGCCAGCGCTTCTTCCACTAAAGCCGCACACGTCACATTATGACGTCACGGACAAGCGGCAATACGAGACGCGAATTTCTGCTACCCGCTTCCCTTCGAACGCAACGCACAATATTGGCTTAAAAACATTTCTTTTTTTTTTTTAACTATTTTTATTTGGTTTATGGAAATAACATTTTCATCTATAATTGACATTTAGAAAACATATTTAAACCAAACTATATTAAAAATAGTATGATGTAGAAAATTATATTCTGAGCCTTGTTTAACCCAAATATTCTAATTTACTGTTTCGCAAGCAAACTTCAAATTCACAGGACCTGTAGTTGAAGTTATTCATAACAATTAAAATTTTGAGTTTGCACTTCTAAAATTAATTTGATTTTTATATATAAAGCAGTTTCCTTTTTTTAACTTCATCAGTTGAAATGACATTAAAAACAAACTTATAAAATATATAATAAACGCTACATAATTTACACTACTGTATTTCAAATATCAGTGCCGGATCAAAATCGTTGTTTTAATTTAGGCTTATTCAAAGTAAGAGTAGCTAAATACAACATTGTATAAAACTCTCTATCCGTAATTTGGTACGAAGTTCCAGAGGTAGAGGAACCCAAATGATTTCATAGCCGAAACAATAAAAACTGTACGCAATAACTCAAAGTTTATAGGATGTAGAAAAGAGAATTAGTTTTACACAAATATTTCGTTATTTCATCCCGGAGATTCATGACAAAGAAAGAAAAAATAATATGTCATCGTTTTGAGTCAAAACCAATTTGGTGAGTCATAGTGTTCTTACTTACCTATGGCGTCATGAAACTTTGAGTACGTTCCAGGGAATTATTATTTTTCTCTAACTAAGGTATTAAAATCATATGCAGTAGTTTTTTTTTTTTTTTTTTTTAGATATTGAGGTTCGAGTTATCAAAAGTTGTGCATTGGTACCAAATAAAACCATGTCAAATATAGCCGTCCTAAAACAATATTTAACCGGGCTCCTAAAGGACCCACTTGTGTGTTGTTTTTTTTTTCAAAACAAGGAATAAAAATTACCAGTTTCCACATTTTGAGGTTCGAGTAGTTATGAAAAGTTGTGCATTGGTACGAAATTAAGCCATGTCAAATGTGGCCCTTCTTGGCTGTCAAGCGTTTTTGGTCGTTTTCAAACTAAAATTTTCGCGGGCTCCGGGGCCCGGCTTGATATATTTTGATCCGGTTGTGTTTCGGCAAACAAACATAACATTTTACAACTTTTTCACCCTACTCAAACTCAAATTTAAAAAAAAATGGCCAATTAAAAAAAAAATTGTAAAATTTATATAAATTTGTAATTACGTATTTTACGTGATAAATTTCTTAATGAATGTCTATGATATCTAAATTATGAAAAATTTCTAACGGTCGCCTCTTGATGCCTACGTCACGTTTATTACCCTGTGGAGGCGAGAGGCATTAGTAGAGGGGGCGCTGACAGTGCATACTGTACAAAAATTTCGTGTGGAAATAACTTCTACTTTTTTAGATATATATAGCAACTTTTTAGTACCTAAATCGTATTCCAGACTACTCAAGAAGCCGGTTCTTTGGCCTTACTGAAAAAATCATAGTTTGCCACAAAGGGGGTATTGCAGTTCCGACGACGATATATTGACATAATTACTTACTGCACAAATTACTTTTTTTTTTTTTTTTTTTTTTTTTGGCCCAATGCACTACAATAGGTTTAAATACACACACACATAAAAGAAACATCTAAAGGAACCGAAACGATTTACATGTGCTGTCTTAATCAATTGCAATATTACTGCTAACACTGTTCATAGGGTTGCCAGATACTATAACTACGTGCATTGTGTGTATATATATTTTTATATTCAATATTCAACGAGCGTTTAAATATGTACTCATATAGCATGAAATGTTTCCAGTATATTTTGTAAACATTTTCCATATTTTCGAAACAGTTTCTTTTCTGGAAAGTGATTTGAAAAACAGTGTCTAAAAGTATTCTTTCATACTGGCAAGAATTTTAACGTCACAGGGATGTTATTTTTTTAAATATTTCCATCAGTGAAGTATTTGTTTTAAATAATATATTTTGAAGTATTATTTCAAGCTTTTTCTTCAATGTACTTGGAAATAAATCCATACACATGTTTTGTCAACATGTATAATGACACTTTCCATAAATCTATGTTTAGCAACATTAGGACATTTTGAAGTTTATCAACATAGAATTTCGAGGCTTATCCCACTAAGCTAATGAAAATAATATTAGTTCTCAGTATCTGGCAACGCTGTGAACAGAAACATTGCAAAATGATTGAGACAGCATATAAATAATTTCGGGTATTTTCCATGTATTTGTGTGTTTAAACGTACTGCAGCGCATTGTGCCTACAAATATACTAATTTGTGCAGTAAGTAATGACGCGTATGTATTCTTCTTGGCTCGTTTTTTTGTTGTCAAAGTTCGGAGTAGCAAAGAAACAACCAATGATTTCGTTGTAATGAGATAGTCTTCACCAACATGTGAACGCGCACAAATTTGTAGACTCACCATTACAAGAAGAAAAAATGTATTAATGATTGCAAGATGAAAAAATGTTGTAAATTAATGAGCTGGAAAATCAAGACAGATAGATCTGCGAAACCTGTAATTTGAAAATTAACATTTAGTAGCATATATATCTTTTTAGATCTGGCACAAGTTATTCGTATCAGATGTATTAAAAAGAATATTCGGTATTTGATTTTGTGAGAAGCCGCAGAGAGAGATCAGTTAAGCACATTTTCATTCACGATTTCTTTCGTTGCTGTCGAAATGTTGCGAAACATTCAGATAACTGTAGTTTAGAACTTAAAGATAGTTAATCATTGCTATATTACTATTATTTTGTTGTTGTTTTTAATCTAGTAATTTGGAATTTTGCTAAAGAATATTCCAAATTGCTAAAACTTTTAAAATCACTTTTTGCAAATTCCGGACACTTTTAAAATTTCAGACTCTAAACCCGGTAATTCCAGAAACAGCGACCCATAACATAGGGTAGATGAACCATTTTCGCATATCTCCCGCTTCAACATTTTGTTGTTCGTTTTACGTGTATAAGCACTAAAGAGTAAAAAACAACCAAATGTATTCTTTACGCCTGACAGCAGTGGTTCACGCAGTCACTAAGAGCATCCTTCAAGCAGCTGGCTACTATGAGGATTGCCAGTGGCTTTTGTTTATTATGGCAGGATGCTATAGAAAAGTGGTTTTTTCTTCTATTCTTTGCAACAACGTACGATCCGTAGCGTACATTATGTAAAGACAGTTACTACGGTAGCTCTCTTACCTGTGGTAGCTTTAATGTAGTATGAGTCTCACCCACTGGGCTTGGAAGTTGTGTGCACCTGAAGAAGCTCACTCGAATCGCGCAAAATGTAGCTTGTTTTTAAGAGCATGTCCAGGTAGGCTTCTCCAGTGTTGGAACTTTCCTTTTAACTGGTTTTACCGAGCAGTCGTAGCTCAGTGATAGAGCATTTGTATTCGGGAGATCTTGGGTTCAATCCTAGCGGCCGACCGGTTTTCTTTAGATAAATGTCGAGATGGCACCTTCAAATTAGGTCCTGGCCGATTCCTTTATAACATCCGGTCTCTTCCGGAGCCTTAGATTCGTAAGGGCCATAAATAAATTCAAGTTTTTATTATTATTAGTAGTGGTAGTAGTAGTAGTAACAAAGAAAATTGTCGATAATACTACTGTTATTTCGAATTGTCTTGTAAGCACATGCTTTTCAGCGTTCCAATAAAGGATTTATAACCCTGATTATATTAGAACAAAAAAATACGTACCTTGAAAATATAAATCGTCTTTGTCCTCTTGATACTAAAATAATCTCCCTGTGAAGGTATTTTTCGGCTTCTTCCAGAAGTCTTCGCCAGCTCGAACTACTTTTTGTTTGTTTGGAAAATTGTTTCATGTATACGTTTATTTTTATATAGGAATGAAGTGTAAACATGATGGTGATCAGGATTCTGCCCGGAGGTCCCTGAGTAAGGTTGCTATTGCCTTCCACTGAATGAAAATGACTTCTTAAGACGGGACCTACAGTTTATTGAGAGATCCAAACCACGTATATTCCTACAGGACACAGATATATTAGAAGAAGACAGAAAAATGTGTATAATGTTTAAGTCCTACGGTGTCATGTTTGTAACTTTAACGTCAGCCTAGTTGATTTGGGTCAACTATACAAATGAACCTGTACGTGCAGAAACACGTTTGAACAAAGCAGTCGTTCGCCTCGACGGAGGCTTCTGGAAGAAGATGAAAAGTATTTCCACAATATTGTAGAGTCAAGAAGACAGTGACGATTTATATTTCCAAGGAACTTGAAAAATTTGCCCCCCATCCATGTCTTAAATATGTATCTCTTAGATTATATTAGAGCAGTTAGACTTCTTTTGCTTTTATAACTAAATTCCCAAGTTTTATCTGGATGTTGGCAGAAACCTCTTTACGACCTGAGTCAGCTGTCTCAATTCTTCCGATCATATCTTCTTTAATACCCTTGAACTAGGGAATGATGAACATGTTTCCATAAATCATCTCCTTTGTTGTCGAGGTATTCATTAAAAAAGGAGAGAAAATTTTCTTTGATAAACGTTTCTTCTTTTGTTAGTACATCTCGTGCAATAATACTCATTTTTATTTACAGCCACCAGGCTCACGAAGATAAATGAGAGCACTAATCTTCAATAACTAAGTGAGTGGTTATGCTCGCTGCCTTGTAATTCGATTCCCAGTGGGGGGACAAGTGGTTCGGCGCCCTCGATAAATTGTAGGTCCCGTTCTTTAGACGTCATCTTCATTGCATCATTCCCTGGAATGCAATGGCAATCTACCATTGGTTCACCTCACCCAGAGACTTTCGGCTCAGGATCTGCTTCAGGCAGAATACGCATCATCATTTTATCAAAAATGTGGATTCTGTGTGAAAATACGAGTGCTTAATTTGTTAGAGATAAATTTGTGGGTGATATTATCATTGGCATACGTCCGTCCGCAAATATTTAATTTGTTTTGCGATTTAACATTGAATTCTATTGATTTCTCCATCTTGAAGATACTGATAAATTTTATACTCCAACGATAGGAACAGTATGACCGCATATGGTAGCACATGCAGTGATTTAGATTGACGCATGAATTACATGATACAGCATCGCCAAATTCCCACAAAAGCATCTGTGAATGTATTTATTTATGGCCTTCAGGCATCTAAGACTCAGCCCGAAAAGCATCTGTGATTATAAATGTGTAGAAGTTCGTATCAGTGGACACAACGCACTGCATCCTAGTATTGTGAGAGGCTTCAAAAATTTTACTACGGGGAACATCAGAGGTCAATCGGAAACAAGTGAGGGGTAAAATTAGACGCGGTTTCGAAACCGACACTGTCTTCTGCACGTAACCACCTAGATCACCAGGTGTAATTGCGTGCGATTTTTTTTATAATAAGGTACGTCAAAGATCATCTAATGCAATACATACCTCTGCTTCCTAAGACTAGCAATTTGAATCACTGCATCTATCTAGTTTATCTCCATAGATATGCTCGAGCGTTGTTGAGTGAGTGGAATGCCGCCTTGATGTCTACCGCGTGACACGAGGGGGCGCACATTTAAGCATAAAATTTTGCTTTTTTCTTTGTAATGATACCAATTTCATATGGACATAGATAGTGACTCTATATTAGTTTATAGTCACATATTTATGGACACCCCGTATATTACCAATTGTGGTCTGAACAATACTTGAAGTTGTTTTCCCAAGAAGAACTATTAAGAGGGCTCCTCGCTCCCCCTTTTTTTTAGGTAGATTTCAAAGAAATATATATACCTATTGAGATCGATACGATGTGAAAGTATATTTTTATATATATATTAACACGCTAGCGGCCATAATTTTGAAGATATTTGAACCAAATTTTTATATATGTTGTTTCTAGGCTTAATAGCTCGGTTAAGTTCGTTAATGAGCAAAATCGGTCGCCATCTTGGATCCAAAATGGCCGCCGAACCCATTGTTGTATAGAATACACAGCCTAAACCGCTGGGGCTATTGAAATCAAATTTGGCATAAAGGTACAACACCACTTTTTGATTACGAAAATGTTACCTAATGAGTTCAAAGACGCCATCTTGGATCCAAAATGGCGGAAGTAAAATCTATTTTCCATATCGTTCGAGCTAGAGACACGAAATTTGACATAAAGGTGTATTGTCACTAGTAGTACAAGAAAATATTACGAAATTTTGAAAAAGTCGTCATCTTGGATTCAAAATGGCCGCTGAACCCATTGTTGTATAGAATACACAGCCTAAACGGCTGCAGCTAGAAATATTAAATTTGGTAACACTGTACATTATCATTTGTATGTTACTAAAATATTACATGATGTATCCAAAGACTCCATCTTGGATAAAAAATGGCGGACCTAAAAATACATTTTCCACACCGTTTGAGCTAGAGATACGAAATTTGGCATAAAGGTGCATTATGACTAGTAGTTTAGGGAAATATTAAACATTTGGGAAAAGTCGCCATCTTGGATCCAAAATGACCGCCCAAAATCCCGTTTTGCACACCGTTTGAGCTGGATAAATGAAATTTCACTTGAAGTTGTACCATCACAAGTAGGTCACGACAATATAAGAGAACTTTCAAAAAGTCGTCAACTTGGATCCAAAATGGCCGCCCCAAAAAACCAATTTCCAAGTCATTGAAGGTAGAGAAACGAAATTTTCTTTGAAGGTGTATGACCAAGAGTAGGTTACAATAAATGGGGCAAATCTTCCTTTTGGGGACGCAGCACCCCGTGGGAGGATAGAGATGGATACCATGGTGGTGTAGTGCTGCAGTGAGATTTTGGTTAAGATAAAGAAGGCGCATCCTCTAAAAAGCACTGAAGTTGGGGGGCGAACCTCCTACGGGGTCTGGGGGAAGCGCTCCAAGTGAAACAAAGCGAGTATATATGTGTGTGTGTGTCTTGTGAGGTATCGTTGAACAGCTCTTGATGAATAATCTACAAAACAATAGTTTCTCGATAGCTCTCATATAAGGCGAGATTTGAATTTTTGAAAATAAAAAAAACTTCGAGATCTACCTCAGCCTGTAGGCCTACCGAAAGGGATTTTTACATTTTTCAAAATATTTCAAAGACTAAGAGTACTAGGGAAAATCTAAGTTCATAGCGCACTAGAACTTACGAATTACTATGAAATACACTGAACAGCGATCTCGAAATCTTTTCGATTGATGAGTGATACGATTTTAAAGATTATGACGTCATTACTTAATTGAAGTCTCAGCACTCATCAATCGACAAGATTTCGAGATCGCTGTGCATTGTATTTCATAGTAATTTGTAAGTTCTAGAAGTTATGAACTTAGATTTTTAATAGTACTCTTAGTTTTTTGTTTTTTTTTTAATATTTTGAAAAATGTTAAAAATGTGGTGGTTTGAGCGAGGAGCCCTCTTAAGCGAAATAATTTAAGTGCAGAAAGGTGTTTATTATTCTTATGCAGTTTTCAAGTAAGAATTATGTTTTTAGGTGGGAAAATTCCGGTTTGGTTAAAACCTGGGTAAAATTTAAATATTTTTCCACCCACCGAGGTTGTACGCAACTGCCTATCTCTAAGTACAAAAAGAAAAAAAAAGTATGTTCTCACTAGGCATGGTGCGGAAGAAACTTCGTTTTCTAGAAATTTGACCGTGAAATCCACAACAAGGATTGTTTTTTTTTAAAATCGTTGCTAACCCGAACTACATAAAGAGCAGGGGTTTATCCTACATCATCAAGCATATTCTTAATATTATTGGAAACATTCTACACTAAAAAAAAAAAAATCCGCTTTACCCTCTCTTGCATATTTATTAGACGATCCACATTATGAAACTTCATCTATTCGCTTTTAATTTTACAAGAAGCATGTAAGTTATGTTCGGCATATAATCGCCAGTTAAATAAAATTTATATAGCTTTCTATATACTATAATTTCTGTATATGCTTAACGAAAATGTTGAATTTCAGAGTCGATTGTCTCAAAAATTAAAAGTGCTTCGAACCATGTGCACCAGGACGTTATTATTTGCTTTCAGTTGTACTATCAAATGATATCTTGTCATAATGTCATTTTATATTCACCCTGTATATATTTAAGGAAGAATTTTCGTAAGTCGTGCCTTAAATATTGATAACTTTTTTCTTTTCTTTACAGAAAAATGATACCACAATGAATAAGGATGATATATTGAATATTCTCTGGAAGGAATTAGAATGTCCAGTTTGTCTTGATATTTCAACACCTCCGATAACACAATGTGAGAATGGTCATCTCGTGTGCAACAATTGTAAACAGAATATAACAATTTGTCCTACGTGTCGAGCAGGACTATCGGATAAACGGGAACACCTTGCTGAGGCTCTTGTTTCCAAGATTCCAGTTCCATGTCAATACAGAGATGAAGGCTGTGGGTGTACTACCCTAATGTCAAACAAGAAAGAACATGAATCGAAATGTGACTTTAGACCATTTATGTGCCCTGTAACGGACTGCAATGATTTACTATTATCCCATCAAATGTCAAATCATGTTAGAAAGTCTCATCCAAACATTGTTGTGGTGAAAATATTTCGACCTGAAGTTGAAGGTGTCGAGCATAAATGTCTTCTTTCTGAGCTTCTGAAATCACATTTGATGATTTTTGATATTACGTCGTGGGGTATCTTTACACTCAGAGTTCACGATAGAGGTGACGAAAGTTATTGTTTTATAGTTCAGGCGGTAAAAGATTCTGTAAAAGCTGCAGACTTTAATTTTACCGCCAAGCTTCGTTCTGTACAGCGTGAACTTTCTTTTAGTGGACCAACTTTGTCGCTACATGTTCCAACGACTGGAATAGTTGCAAACGCCGATTGTTTAATACTCGAGAAACCTCTTCATGAAGCATATGTATTCGATGTTATTTTATCTCTTCATAGGATTCAGCCTGTAAATGCGTGGGCTGAGAGTACGACTTGGGAAGAAGATTATAATGCAGCTGTTGAACGTTGGGAAGATGAGTGTTGGCGTAATGGTCCAAAATATGATGCTCCAACTAGTCCGACATATGCTCCAACTAGTCCGTCATATAGTCCAACTAGTCCGTCATATAGAGCAAGTACCTCATAGTCCAGAAATATTTCACCTTAATCTTCCAGTGACTCAAATGTTTGTTCCAGAAAATCTTCAAGAGTTTTGTAAATTTGTATTTTTCAAGTTTTTCTAAAATGTTCTTAAAAATATTCCGAAAAAAAAAAATATTCATATCCGTAGAATATACCTGGAATATTCCTAGTGTATGCGTTCTATCCGGACATTCATATACATATATAGAAAATTCTACACATAGCGTATATCCGAGACATCTTAAGAATATTATCATGGGATTCCTTTAAAATATATACACGTGTTGTGTGCAATTAAGTGTTCAAATCGGCAAGACGAGAGAATGGGCGGGACGAGTTCTTTTCGCACATACTGTTTACTTACAATCTTGACTGAGGACTGCACGTAGCAAAAAAGTGTTCTGTCACCCCGTATGCGTAGCTGTACATAAGTGAACTGCATAGTTAAAATCCTTTTATTTGCTTTTGTACCATATGAAAGTTGTATTGCTAGCTTCAGACCAGTGAAACGGTATGCGTTTTCGTTGTGTAACCTGTAACGCATACTCACATATGATTTAATCATCGTCATTCAGTGTCACATTTCGCAAGTCTTAATGGTCGACATTGTTGAATACGTGGACTGACATTACTGAAAAGAAAAACGGGCATTTTTCATTGCCTTGAACATAGTGTATTTAATAAATTGTTGAATGAACGCTTGTGTGGGGAAAAAAAAATATCTGTAAAGATGTGGAAATTCACAGGTGTAATATTTATTTATTAAAAATATCTACGGTTGTGAATTCAGTACAGAGTTTTTTTCACAGGTAATTTACATGCACCAAACAGAAATGCAACAGTATGTAAGAACACCAATTATAGATCACAAATAAGGGAAGTTGAATAAGAAAATGTTTATGATGTGTAAGAGAACAAAATATAATAGCTATATTGCAGCTATTGTATCTTAAGTTGTACGATTAAATATTTTTGTGTAATACAAACTGTTACCCAGTTTTCATATTAATGGTGCATTCCTGAGGTAGACCCCCTTCAAACAAAAAACTCACCATACTGCATTTTCCAGGTTCATTAGTTTTCGTTACTTTCTCCATGCATCATACAAGTTAATTGTTTTTCGGAGGGTTCAGTAGAGCGAATTACTACGTAACATACACTATGAAGAGGTTTCTTTTGTTAAGAGAAACTTGTTTTAAATATTTATGAGATAAACAGTGTTACTTTTTTTTTCATTATCTTCCATTTTAATATGTAAATAGTGCATGACGTTTCGGAACAATACTTGAGTTCCTATTAAACTTCAGCAGCTGAAGCTGAGAAGCTTTATATCACCGCTATGTACATCTGTCGATAACTTTCAACTCAGGAACTACAAGGGCTACGAAGGTTGTTGAGGTGTCGTTCGAAAGGTCTCTACGGGACGAGGTCAAAGCCGCATAGATATATCCGTCGCCAAGTTTCAATGCAGGAACCACTAGGGCTACGAAGGTAGTTTGAAGTGTTGTTGGAAAGGTCTCAGCGAGACGAGATCAGACCTGTCTATCCATCGATAAAGGGTCTAGCAGGGTAAGATGGTGAAAAGTGCCTTGGAAGGAATCGTGATTAAAAAAATACTACCATATTCAGCATCAAAAATGATGCCTCTCCACCAAATTTCAGCTCAAAAGATGCTAACCTAAATTAAAATGTGCTTTTTGGTAGTTTAGCGATATCTCTGTCAGTTTTGCACCTACGATAACCTTCTTTTTTCTAAAGATGGTAATTGTTTCATTTATGTTGGTGCAAAATTCAAATCTTTAGAGACCTTAGAAAATTTTAAAATTGAATTTAGAAAAAACTAAGACAACAGTTGGCTCAAAAAAAAAGTGTGTTACGTATTTTTAGTGGTTCTATAACCATGAATTTTTTCTGATGTTTTAAAGTGGTAGAACATAACCAAAAATTAAGACACGTGACTGGACTTCTTACGTAATACATGCACTGTAAATACAAGTTTGAAAGTACCGTTTGCCATGTCGCCTTCGTGGATGACTTGTCAAGACGTCGGCTTGAGTGAAAGGTCCTTGATTCGAGTCCCGCAAACCCAGACCCGTGCAGACCACTACCCCGTTTAGTTCTTTCTTTTTTGCTCAATTTCGTGAGCTTTTAGGTCAATTCCTAATAGGAATCATCGGCCGAGTATGATCACAGCAGATACTTTTCCTTTATTTTAATAGTAGCAAGTTTGTTTTATAGTAGTGGTCTGCACGGGCCGACCCACAGTGCAGCCAGCCAATTCCAAAAAAGTTTGCCAAAAGTAAAAAAAAAAAAAAAAAGTAACTGGTTAGGGGTTTTTCATGTTGGGTTGGTTACAGTACATCTGTAATGGTCAGAAATTACTTATGAAAGAGTTTATTTCCTTTTACATGTCCCAGAATAGGAGTCGCAAAACTACTTTGTTCGATTGGCACCGATTGTGTTA
This sequence comes from Lepisma saccharinum, assembly GCA_022664845.1. Lineage (NCBI taxonomy): Eukaryota > Metazoa > Arthropoda > Insecta > Zygentoma > Lepismatidae > Lepisma > Lepisma saccharinum. Next base: position 15,183 of record JAGDQP010008354.1, on the reverse strand, counting down.
CTGAGGCAGTAAACGACGCACGGGTTGAAAGTTGTATAAAAACTTTAGATTGAAGCAGATCATAATGAAATAAAATGGAATCAACGTCTGAAAGTACGTCGAATATATATGAAAAAAGTTACGAAATAATAATTTATCAAATACTTTTTAACTTTGCGTTAGAACATACGATTTTAAAAATTAAAGGAGACAGACAAAAAGGGACTATCATTGAATGGTTTGAATCAACTGTTCGTATACGCGGATGATGTAGATTTAATAGGGGACGATATAGATCCACTACAAGGCAACACCGATGTCTTAGTAGAAGCGTGCGAAGAGATAGGTTTACAGGTAAACATAGATAAAACAAAATACACAATAAGCCGAAACACACGGAATGAAGGAAGTAAAAATATAAGAATTAGCGATGAGGTCATAGAGAAAGTAAAAATAAATTTAAATACTTGGGAGCATACGTAACAAGCAAAAATGAGGTCACGGAAGAAATAAAAAGTCGCTTAGTATCGGGGAACGCATGTTTCTATTCAGTCCAAAAACTTGTAACATCGCGATTAATATCAAGGAAATTGAAATTGAAAATATACAGAACGGTTATTCTACCGGCAATACTTTACGGTTGCGAAAGTTGGAGTACGACCCTGGCAGATGAACATAAATTACATGTGTTTGAAAAGAAGGTTTTTAGGAAGATATACGGGACGAGATGACTGTAGAGTGGAGGAGAATGCATAATGAAGAACTCCATGGACTGTACGATTCACCAGATAAAAATAATGAAATCGCGACGACTAAGGTGGGCAGGCCATGTAGCTCGGATGGGGGAAAAACGAAGATTATATTCTATCCTGGTTGGAAGGAGGCCATTGGGAAGACAGGCGTCGTTGGGAGGACAATATTAGAAGAGATGTTCGTGATGAAAACTGGCGTGATGTTGCCCAGGATAGAATCCAATGACGAACGTTTGTTACTGCGGCGATGAACTTGCGAGTTCTATAAGCCATAGTTAGTTTTGTAGCATAAGTAAGGAAGCTGACTCATTAAAACTACTAGGATCATCTGTGATGTGAAGATTTTGAAAACTAAATATTCCTTCTTAAGCTATGATTTAACCTGATGCTTCTGTTACATCACTACTTGCGAAAGTGAATTTCTTTCACAAATTGTTATCTTGCTAAAGAACCTCTCGAACCGTTTCCTATTCGGCCTTCCTTTCAGAGTAAAAGGGTTTTCTCGATATTTCAAACTCCCTGAAGAGAGAAAACACGCTGTCTTGCAGGTTATCTTTTGTGATAGAGCATTGCATGTCTAGCATTGTTACAACCAATTCTCTAAAACATCCTTCTCTTCTGAAGGAAGGTGTGGTCTTGGTCCTCTGGACTAATGTCAACTTTGTTGTTGTACAAAATAATTTCTAAATACCTCAAGCTTCCTAGCAGTTGTGGTGTATAGACTTCCTTGGGTGTAATGTCTGAAAATAAGAGACCTGTACTGTCGAGAACAGTCAAAGTCAGTCATTTCTTAAATCATAAGATGTAAAAGTAAGATAAGATAGCATTATTATTAAGTAAGCGAAAAAAGAAAGTTGTAATGGATAATATCCAAACTTATCATTGAACCAGTAACAGACCCCACCCCTCCTTCTGTCCATCATTGGGAACATGGAACAAATTTCCTAACAAACTTATATCATGAAGAGTAAATAAACATTCTCAAAATTGAAAGAAAGTAATTATCTATTCATATTGTTGTCTTGTTAATGAAAAAAAAATAATCTTTCACTAAGTGCTATTTACCTTTCTTCGGAAGACTTCTTCAAGTGAACAATAATTTTTTTTTGTGTAGTTGAAAATGTAAATCTGAGGAAGTGAATAAATAAATGTATTAAAAGAAAATAGGATTGTGTAAGGTGTTGAATTTCTATGTCACTATATTTTGGAAGCTTAAATTTCAGCCAAGCTTCCAAACCATTATAGAAATTTAACGCCTTACACATTTTTTTTTTTTTTTTTAATATATTACCCTTTCTCGCCCTATTTAGATATTCAAATAAATGTACTTCCATGTCAAAAGAAAATCAATACGTTTGAAGAAGCCGTCTGGATGAAGATGAGAATTACTTAGCGAAAGTTTTTGTTTTGTTTTGTTAAAGGACAATATGAATAAATAATTGTAGGTACTTATTATTTTTAGATATTATCTACAAGCTGATTTTCCCACCCGTTGGTATGGAGTGAATAAAATATTTGATAACACTAACAATTATAATATTGCAACTGCAAATGCCGGACAAACAAAACTGCAACTAATACTAGTACTACTACAACAGCTGCTACATCTACAAGAACTACCACTACTAATACATGTACAAGACTACATCTACTACTGTAACTACAAATCTGCTACTAATGGTGGTAGGACTTACATGTTTACTGTTTCTTTAAATCTTAATTAAATTATTATTTCTGGTTTGAAACAATCAGCATTTGAAAAAGAAAAATATCTAAACTATTTATTAAATTAAGCAATATATTTATTTCAGTTACAAAAAAGTTTAAATAAACATTCAACGCCTTACACAATCGTATTTTCTTTTAATACATTTATTTATTCTCTTCCTCAGATTTACATTTTCAACTACACACAAAAAAATGTTGTTCACTTGAAGTCTTCCGAAGAAAGGTAAATAGCACTTAGTGAAAGATTATTATTTTTTCATTAACAAGACAACAGTATGAATAGAATTTTGAGAATGTTTATTTATTTACACTATTGTTTTAAATTAAATATGGTAACAATTCATTTCATTGTTATAAACGATGGACTGACTATTTTTATGGTACATTATTTCTACTCCTGGTAACTGTATCATCAGATTTGTCACTAAAACTTTTATGTGGCCAAGGAATACCTTCACACCAAAAATAAAAAAATAGCTCAGTAGTTTCTGCGTTTGCTAATGAAAACTATTTTCACTTTCCAGTTTTTAAATTATTATTAATTATCCTCAAACCATAAAACGTGATCAAAACAATTGACAGAACTTTTATTTCCACCCACTAATGAGCAGTGAGTATTCAAAACTAACTTTGCTATACTGATAATGAACACCCTGCTTAGGATGGCCAGATCTACTGGTTTCACCCGGAGTCGACGAGTTTGGAACATAATATCGGGGCATATATCTGGTGTAGTAAAAAGTAATCCATTATTTTGCAAGTCCGATCGGGTTCAACGAGATGGCGTTCAAACGATGAGATTGCGTACTACAAACACTGTTCAGATAGTTGTGATGAGTTGACTCAGTGTTGTGTGAGCGCGCGTCAAAATGGACACTAGCAAAGAGAAAATACGCTATATTTTACAGTTTTTCTTCGATAAAGGCGAAAACGCAAGCCAGGCGGCTGCAAATGTGAATAGTGTTTATGGTCCTGATACTGTAACAGCCAATCACGCGCAATTTTGGTTTCGTCGATTCCGTTCCGGTAATTTTGACGTCAAAGATGTACCACGCACTGGAAGGCCAAGTGTCGAACATGTCGATAAAATCATGGACATTGTCGCGTCCGACCGTCATGTAAGCACTGTTTCGATTGCCCAAGAGCTAAACATTGCACAAAAAACCGTGTGGAACCATTTGCATAAGGCTGGATACAAAAAGAAGCTTGATGTATGGGTGCCACACGAGTTAAACCTCATGGACCGAATTTCCATCTGCGAATCGCTGCTGAATCGCAAAAAAAGCGACCCATTTCTGAAGCGGTTGGTGACTGGTGATGAAAAGTGGATCACTTACGATAACCGCGGTCGTGGTCGAAGCGCGGTGCGCCGGCGCAAACGGTGCCCAAGCCAGGATTGACGGCCAGGAAGGGAATTATCTGGGAGGAAGGGCCTGTGTGTTTGGTGGGATTGGCAGGGAATTATCTACTATGAGCTGCTCCCCTACGGCCAAACCCTTAACTCGGAACTATACTGTCAACAATTGGACCGTCTGAAGGCAGCACTCGCCCAGCTTTGGCCAATAGGAGAGGCATTGTGTTCCACCAGGACAACGCCAGGCCACACACATCGATAGTGACTCGCCAGAAGCTCCGGGAGCTTGGTTGGGAGGTTCTTATGCATCCACCTTATAGTCCGGACCTGGCACTGAGTGATTACCATCTGTTCCTGTCCATGACGAACACGTTTGCTGGTGCAAAATTCGCGTCAAGAGAGGCTTGTGAACATCGACTGTCTCAATTTTTTGCCAATAGGGACAAGGGCTTCTATGAGAGAGGCATCATGATATTACCTTCCAAATGGCAACACGTTATCGAACAAAACGGCGCATATGTGACCTAAATAGGATCATTCTAACTATGGTAAGTCAAGCCTTCAATGTCATGCAAAAATAATGGATTACTTTTTACTACACCAGATACATACATTTTCAGTTTCATGTCAGTCTCTGGCGATAATTTCAGTGTATTTTTTTTTTTATAATTTTCCTACACTGTCAGCATCTGATCACACTGCTTGGTCAGCCAATATTGGGTAGAGGCCATGAGAAAAATATATAAAGAAGGAAGATTCCTCTTTTATAGATGGGTGTAAAGTACATAAAAACCGTATAATATTGTCGTGAGTGATACAACACACGAACTCTGTAAATATAACTTCTAAACCATTGTTTGCAACCAGCTATCCCAGTTACATGACTAAGGGTTGATTTTCATGAAAGCTTGCGATTTGGGTAAGTAGCCAATTGAAACACGTGTTTTATTGTAAGGTAAATGGAACGCGTGTTTCAATTGGCTATTCACCCAAATCGCAAGCTTTCATGAAAATCAGTCCTAAGATGTATGGCGTAGCAGAACTGAGTTCAGAATTCGGTGCGGTTAAGTCTTTTTATCTTTTTTCGGAAAACACTTTTTATACTCACATCTATTATTAATATATTTCTAATCAAGGGTTAGGTTAAAAGTTCAAATTCGTTTACTTTCTTTTATTTATACGCGATGCAACACCTTTTTCTCTTTTCTCACTTCACTGCAACGCCGATAGATGGCTCTGCAACGGAACTCAAATATTCCATGCTGTAGATGGACATGAGAGGGTCGAAGGATGAGCGAAGTGTATCGTGGGCCTTCGTGAGACATATACTTAACTTTTTAATAGATTTTGCAAAATTTGATGTGCCACTTCACAAGTTAATGCTATAGAATATGATTATAACAAAAATCGAGAAGTTTCTGGTTGTGAAATTGGGAAATTAGCAGCCAGTTTGTTTGAGAAACGTCATCGATTTTACTCGCTTCTGAAAAATCATGAATCAGTCTTGTTCATAGATCTAACACAGGATCAATAAACTTTCCTAATATCGAATTGAGGTCTATATAAATGTATTTATTCCAGAAATGAGACTGAAATCTTTTCTCGCTACAGTCTCGATGTTGGTCTACCAACGTTTTTAAAACAAGTTTTGTAGCAACTTTGGTATCCGTTAACTAGCAAGATTGTAGCAAATTTGCAACCTTGCAATGCCAAACTTATTGCAAGGTTACTGTGCTATATGGAAATGGGGTCACCATTTTTGTCCTCCAATGACCACATAGATTTGCTTCCCTTTCTTCCAAATTCCATCATTCTTGCTTCCTTGTACATCAGATTATACCCTCCTGATCAGGGGTGGATTTCGGTTTGAATTTTTGGCCTGGCCCACTGCTTGGAAGGGGTACATTTTTGGGATAGTATAACTGGTCATTACAGGATTTTGCTTTGTTCGGCTAGGCGTTTGGGAATTTTTGACGTACCCTGGCGAGGCCAGGCTAGGGCCGACATCCACCCCTACCTTTAGCTCCCCAAGAAAGTAAGCTCTGACCCTAACAGACATTCAAATTCACTTACAAATATGAGTAGTTTACTCTTCGTGCCTTGTTTTTCATCTGTCAATATAAGTTAAATTCTTTCCTGCTGAGATATAAGCTCAACAATACATTAAATCTGGAGCCCACTTAGCAACAGGCTCCACTCCAAAATGTCCTGTGACCGAAATCCAGAAAGAAGTTATTACGATTTTCTAGCAAACTAAATTTCTCGTAAGACAAATATTTTTACAGTTACGCGTTTTCGTTTTAATTGTAATTGATAAGTTTTCTCCATTGCATATTGTTATATAAGATTTTTAGTATCGTTTTGAGGTCTACTATGCTGGCAATAAATTTGTACAGAAGCAATTTTCTTTCTCGTGTAGATTTGACGTTACGGCTTGGCTTTCCTTATATATAGGGTGTTGCAAAACAACACAAGACTTTCGAAAACGTGGGAAAATGAACTCTAGAGTATGATATTACCCATACCACTCACAGAAGAACTGAGGCATCAGGGTACCCTTAAATACTTCAAACCTGTTCTATTCAAAAATGTACATATTTCAAAATTGTGCAATGGGTGGACAAGAGATTTTCCTAAGAAAGTGGAGATTCTCAGATATTCTCTGGAGTAAAGGTGGGTCGAAATAACCACGAATAGGACGACTCTCAGTGTGAGTACAGATATACACGTAATCACCGCCATCCAACCCGGACAATGACAATCTTTTTTACTTATAAATACAGTAAAAAGTTCATTGAAGTGTATACAATTCTTACTCTTGTTATGTAACCACGCATATTTTAAAAATGTTCTGCAGAGATCTGTTTGAAATATCGACTTGCCGCAAACTAATTATTGTTACCTACTGGAAAGTAGTCTTATTGTTTAATTTTAACCACCTTTATTTCATAGAATTTCTGACAATATCCTACTTCTTTTGGGGAATCCTCTGCGCACCTATTGCACAATTTTGGAATATGTATTTTTAGAAAGTGTGGGTCTGAAGCAGTGGCAGCTCGTGGTTGAAACAGTAGGTGAAGTTCTACAAAAGCATTTATTTATATGTAAACACACTTTCATATTAGCTACTGGTAACAGTTATCCTGAATATCCAGACTTTGCCGATTTATTCCTAATGCCATTTACTCATATTATTCATTGTTGATCATCCTGCTGGATTGCCCCTCCCCCAATACACCATGTAATTATTATTTCATATTGTTCTCCGTAATACTGATTTTCTACCATCGTTTCAGTCAGTTTGCTACTTCTCTTCAAAATGACCACACCTTCACATGGCTGTGCTAAGTACTACATTTATGATTGAAATAGAAATAATACTTTTCTTGAGTTTGTAATTAAGTAATTTTTCAAACAGTGAAACTCCATGGGACTTTTGGTGCGTGGGGTCCCCAGTTCGTGCCACGCGGGCTTTGTAGTGAACAAAGACCTTGTGCGTGGATTTTCTCAGGGATTCGGGACTCTTCCGTTTTTTCTTCATTCCACCGATTCTCGCATCATTATCCATTCGGCCAGAGCCAAAGTACGTTTCCCAAAAGCCTTAAATATTCAAATTTAGTTGTAACTCCACAAGTCAACTTGAGCATTATTTTTAAAACTTTGCTTCATATTCTCACGACGTATTTAATGCAATTATAGATTTTTTTCTTACTACAAAAGTATGGTTCTCTTTTAGAGTAATATAGAACTTATTCAGATTGCACATGAGGCAAAAAGCGACCAAAACTAGACTACATTTTGGTATCGTAATTTCCCTTCGGTTCCACATCAGAACCTTTAATTTTTTAGCCTTTTCCACACCACCCTTAAGATTGAGTGAATTGGTATGTTTTCTTAAACGCAGTATTCCGAGAATGCCTACGACCAAATTCATAGAAATGATTTGTCCATCAAACGTTGGTTCCATGAAGAGAATGAAGGACAAACCCAATCAGATACAAGGACGTTTCGTAAACATCCCTTTTATATCATTTTAGTACTAATTACTTCGCTAGTCTCAAAGAAATACGAGTAGTTAAGTTTAAGTTTCCACAAACACCACCCGGGACAAGTTCCCAACACCCTTCTGCATTAAGTCAGTCGACCATCGCATCCGGCGTCAGGCTAATGAACTAACAGGCTCTCGTATATTAGGTACAAATCTACAAAAACAATCTATTTTTCTATTCACGTTAAACCAACAGGTTCCATTTCATACCGTTTTACAGAAGCTGTTACTGCTAATTCTGTTACCTCATAATCTGCTTTAATATCTGTCCTAAACAAAACTGATATCTGTGTCACTAGACCGTATTAACGGCGAATGTAAACATTCTAATCTGTATTATGCTCATGGTAAAGGTTTAGGCAGTGTTCGATTTGTTATAAATTACGAAGGGGGATTATAAAACTAGTATTTGCTTGTAACTTTCAACCTACTATCTGTTTGGGTAGAAATATAAAGATTTATTCCTGGTTGGGATGATATTCGGAATCAACTACCGGGGATGAAATTCTCACGCACCAGGGAAAATCCTGGAGGGTTTTGTCAGTATCTGCTTGAGCGAGTCTCTCTAGCTAGTAAACTTATTTCGCTATTTTCATTTTATGCATTGAATAGATATTAATATTTTCTTCATATAAATAATCAATGCATGTATCTGCAATATGAACTTACACGATCATTTTATCACCGACAAAATTTTTAAGCAGTCTTTAAAACCTAATAGTGAAGATGTGACCAATTATTATACATAAAGCTTTATAAATATAAATAATTATGTCACTAATATAAAGCTAATATAAATATTTGTCACTTATCAAATTTGTATATGCTCCGGATTATGACGAGGATATATTTTTCTTTTTCCATTTAAGTGGAAAATTGTGGCTTTAACATTTGATGGACATATTAACTCCCATACTTGGCTTCGATTTTTTTAAATTCATTTTAAGGCCTTTAGGCAACTATGGCTCAGACCGCATGGATGATGATGGGCTGAATTGGTGGAATGAAGAAAGTGGGAGGAAACGGGAGCACCTCGAGAAAACCCACGCACACGGTGTTTGTTTACCGCAAAGCCCACATAGCATGAGCAGGGATCCATCCGACGACCCCAGCACCAAAGGTGAGTACTTGGCTTCAACATAGGCTCAATCCGATATGCGTGTATAATAATTACATCTGATGGTACTAATGGTGAACCTACAGGGTGGGGCGAGAGAAATCCCCATTGGAGCTTCAAAATTCTCCAGGGAGTTTGTTATGAGCCATAGCAAAAGATAAAATATTGTTCTTGAAAGTAAAGTTCCTCTTTTAGCGCAATTCCTACCCTACCCCCACACACCTCCTGAATTCTCTGAATTCAACACAGTGAGAAGACTTCAGTGACTGGATAGTTATTTTTACGTTGAAATTTTTCTAGTTCGGCCGCAACATGCGTTTGAATTTTTCCCTTCTTTTTATCTTAAAAGCGTGATGATAGATCAACTTACTAGGTTTTAAAATCGTACATACTTCAGCTAAGATGCTAAGCATCCAATTTACTATATATTTTCTAGTAGTAAAATCTGGATTATACATCGTAGAGGCGATGAAATTCCTTTCGACCGTGGTAATTATCATGTAGTTTCCAGCCCTGTCGCAACCATTCATAGTGCCGCTAAGGTGGGATTTGGAGAAAACCATTCCAGTATCTCACTATGCATTGGACAGTGAAACTCTTTTGGAAAGAGCAAGAGAGAACTTCACAGGCACCACCGAGTAGGAAAGAAAGGAGTAGGTCTCTGCCAACGCTAAGCTCCAGGCCGCTTCTGATTGGTCAGACTGGCCTGACAGAAGTTCACCTTCTGCTACAAATAGTGGACCTCACTTCCGCTCAAGTCTCAAGGTCAGTAGGAAAGAGGATAGCTAGGGACAACCCTAAATGCTTCCTTTCCTTTCCTTTCCTTCCTTCCTTTTGCTGAGCTGAGAAACCAAAGGAGCTTGCTTTGCAAGACGGATGGCGCCTTCTAGTGTCAGTATTGTGAATTACTTGTAGGCAAACTATAATAAAGCGAGTTGGTGTTATTCTTGCTGACATTTTATGATATTTATTTCAGTATTTTTGAAATTGTGTTTTCTTTATTTAATTAATGCAGAAATAAAATAATAGGTGAAGTACAGCTTCACCCGAAAAACCGCCGCTGGTCTGAAGCCTGACGGTATCATGCCGCGCACGCTCTATTGTTGATAGTATTGGAAATATGAAGTTCCACAAATTTTCTAATACTTTCGGCAGCCCAGAGCTCCGAAACGTGGCTAAATTTCCAACGCGATGACTAGGATTTTTAAAAAATTATCTTTTCATGTACCATCCCTGCAAGTTTGTCGATGTTATTTTGCAATATGTTGTATTTATTCATTTGTATAAATTGTATCAATCAAATTTGAAAGCTCATGACATTCATATTCAAATTTAAATTTCTTCTTCCATTATTCTTTTCTTTTAGGCTTCGGCAGCAATAGAGTGAAGACTTTTAGAACCGCTTTGTCCGTGAAGGAATTGTTATTGACGTCCTAAACGTGTTAGTGAGCTTCTTAGAACAGGACCTACGGTTTTTCGTAAAGTGGACTCCGAACCACTCTGTTCATTGGACCTCGGTGCATGAGCAGATTTAGGAGAGATACCCTGTGTGGCAAGTACTTTAAAAGCTATCGTTTAGAAAAAAAGTAGTTATTCTGAAATGACTAAGGGGGAATGCCCTCCATAAATCCGCCCATGCCCCGGTGGGATTTGAACTCGTGACCACGCGCACAGAAAGCGAGTGATGTAACCTCTCGGCCACCCGAGGTCCCGTTTAGTCCGTCTGTCGACAACTTTCAACTCAGGAACTACTAGGCCTAGAAAGGTGGTTGAGTTGTCTATGGAAAGGTCTCGTCTAGACGAGTTCAAACCCGTATCATTCACCCAGATCGCAGGAGCATACTTCGATTTCCGGGGACCACATTTCAACTTTGGTATTATTAGGACTATGAAGGGGTCTCAGGTGTAATTGGAAAGGACTTGACGAGAGTAGTTCAAACCGTATAGATAATCCAGATCACAGGGGCGGGTTCCGAGACACCTGGAGTGGGAAACTTCCACCAGGAAGGTGGTAGAAGTTTCACAACATTTTTTCCAACGGAACATTGATAATCCAAATAGGATGCTCGCTGCTGAAGTCGTAACTTACATGCACAGTCCTCCGACTGTAATCAGACTCACTTGTTTTCAAATGCTTTTGATAATGCGCTCAAATGAAGTTGGAAGCAAACAAAGATCCTCAGTTGAAGACCTCAATTGAAAGACATCCCAAGTCTACCGGATTTTTTTTTTCAGGAGAAACAAAAAACTGTCCAAGTACTTGATGTTATTCTATTCAGCTGAAATTATTTTGTATTTAAAGAAGGGTTTTGAGTTAAAGTTAGGATGTAATATTATGCAAGTCGATAGCCTTTGGAACATAGATGCCTACGAACAGAAAAAATTAAAATACGAAAAAAGTGGACTTGGGATATTTTTCAATTCAGGCCTTCAATTCCAACACGGCCTATTCTTGAAGCTCGATCGAAATAACCAATCATATTTATTTTACTTACTTCTGGCTGCTGGAGATTTCTTCGTGCCGCTTTTGACGGTGTATATCATCTTATAGCTTCTTTATAATTTCAACAATTTTTCAAAAATGTTCCAGAAATTATTGATAAAAATGCATCATAAGATTCAAAAGAACTGTCACCAAAATGAAAACAAGCTATACGCATTGCACACAAGAGGAAAAACGCAAAATATTCACAAATGTTGGAAACTAGCAACAAATAGGGTTTATGAGTCTTGCTGTATTTGTCGACATTCTTGGTGCTTCGTTCTGGTGAGCAAATATTCCAAACCAATAAATGTTTTTGAATGAACTTATGAATAGTGGAATATAAAAGGAATACGAAGGGGTAAAATATGACTTATTTTCCATTTGCTACTTATTCTACCCTAAGCTGCATTTGACAATGAGTGAATCACTGTTTTATGATACACTGACCTGTTTTTTTTTAGAAGGGGGGGGGGAGAAAATTCAGATTGGTTTGTTCATACAATTTCCTTCTTTTTCATTCATTATTTTTAGTCTGGGGAAAGGTCAAGTTCTTCAACCTCTGCAATTCTCAACCGTGCGTGGTCATAAAATTCTTTACGTTTACCGCAGTTGTGAGCAGTGCTATCCTCCTCACACCATCTTATCACTCACGTCTTCAGTTTTTCCTGGTTCAGAGGGGAGGGGTACATTTGCAGAATACAGCAGCCACGATTGACAACGTATTGTAAAATTAACAGCTTCCATGGAGACTGGTGGAGGGCAAAGGAAGTCAAGAGAATGTGAAAGGAACCTCCAAATTATCTTTTGCTTTCAGCGAGTTTGTGACATTAACAATAGCAGTGGAGAGAATTTATAGAGGGCTCTTTGTTTTGTAACGGGGTCACAGATGTTTGCTCTCTGACCAGAGTGCGAAATGTTTCAGCTTCTGCAAGATTGAATGCACGTGTATTTACAACCGTTGTTCCCAAACGAACTGAAAAGTAAGAAACTTCCCATACCATTATGAATGTGAAATTTTCAAATTTATTTTGAATCGTCACTTACTGAGCATATACGGATAAGTGGAACTTTACGGATCATTTGTGTAATAAAATCATCTTTAGAACCAATATGAAAACACTATTCGAAATATTACATCTCACAGCAAAAAAGGATATTTCAATAATATAGAAGGTTGATCCGTCTGTATGTGTCCGATTTTGACGTCTCACCTACCTTATGAAAAACCACGGGACCACCATCGGTTGTCTTCGATGTGAGCACCATGTCTCCTGGCAATAGCCCTGCACCGTAACTTCCATTGTAAGAGGCTCCGTTGAAGTACAGGAAGGGGAATCTTGAGCCACTTCTCCTGGCAGGTTTTTCAGAGGCCAAGGACAGCTGTGACACGACGAGATACAAGTGCTCTTTTCAATAGTGTGAACACATATCATATATCCTAGAATACATATTATTTACCGATTATGACCTGATGAAACGTAAGTTTCAGAAATTAACAACTTTAGTTAGTAAGTTAGACCTATACTACAACAGACGCCATAGCAATTTAATCCCATATTCATACGTTTACTTCTTTCTTTATTTTAGTTTAGTTTTGTTTCTTATATTTGTTCAATAATATTCATTTATAATTTTAGTTTTCTATTAATTATAGTCACTTTAAATTGTAGTAAACCACTATATAGTTTGCTTACTTCACAAATAATAACAATATATATTCAAAATATCCCATCTACATTTATATTCGTATATATTCATATAACCGCATTTAATACTATATGAAGGATCTATTTCCATTTCTTGTTTTGGAAGACGAAATTGACATTACGTAGATACTTTGCACTCAGTTCAATCAGTCAAATTTTAAAAATTCCTCAAATGGAGTCATTTAGCTTTAACTTCACCTTTCTATCTTCTTTATCCTTCACTTCCGAATTTCGAATACCCATCAGGTATTCTCAATTAGAATCAATTTGAACTTTGAATACAGCCACAATGCAAATTACATAAAAGTCAAACAAAACCGAAAATAAATAGCAAAAGAATCAGAAATACAAAATTAAAACAAACAAAATTGAAACCTTGACGCTATTCTTCAAAAACAACACAAGATTCGGCAAACCATTGAAAACATCAAAATCCTTGTACAAGAATCAACTTCACCGCAGAACTTCAAGACTACAATCAACCTTTTGAACTTCAATCAATCGCAACGGTTCCTCTGCCCGTGCTAAATTATACTGGGATCTAGAAATGGGATGTAGCTATAGTAAATAATAAGCGAGAGGATTTGAGAGAAAAGGTTTAAGTCTCAAGTTTCAAATACATATCTACAGCCTGTTCCGACTTACCGGATAGACCACAGGAATACTTCTACAATGCACTAAGTACTGTTTGATGTTGCTATCTCGTAGCTAACCCAAGGACTGTCATTTTGGAGTACCAAGATTTCCCTTTACATCTTGTTTTCCCAATTCTGGGTGCAAAAGCACTCTCTGGAATTCCACTGGTCAGCGCGACACAATGACACGATGGCCCGTGGAATTCAGATACCTTGCTCTTTTTCCTGCGGGCTACCCGGAAAAGTCATTGCTGTAATCGTTACACAATAGCTTAAATAGCAGTTTTATAATCTCCTGCTTGTTTATTACATATCTTTTCTGTTTGTATAATTTGTCGTTTACAAGCTTTGCAAAATAATAATGTTGATGTTCCATTATATACAATTCTAGTAGAGCAGTTTTATAACTGTCTTTCATAAATGAGTTTCTTGATACTGGGTTCGAGGTGCTATGGGAGCCTTACGTGCCCCCCACACTTTAAAGAATTTCGTAGACACTGTTAGAATACGAAATTCGCATAATATTATATACACATCCAATATATACACCTGATGTAGCACCCTGCACCGAGAACACTGAGAGAAAAAAAGTTGGTTAATTAATATACACTTCACCACAAAAGAAAAAAAATAAGTTGTAGCACAATCACAACACTTGTCACCTTGTATATATAAAAGATGTAAATAAATATGTGTCTTCTACAAAGAAGTTTTATGCTCTTATGGACAGTTCGTAAGTATATAAATGCGCTTAAACATAAAGTGTCACTGTTGAAGGTCCTTAATCGCCTTGCCAAAAGAAACAGTATCTCCACCAATGAGGCAGTATAGTTTTGGAAACGATGTAGTGTGTCATTAGCTTCAATGGTAAAGACAGAAGAAAAAAACGGTGTCTTGCACAGAATACGTATTGGAGGATGCCCATAGTTGGTAGTTTCTTATGTTATTCTTCGTCACGTCTTCTTCTTTTGGAGTTGGAGTTTCCTTTGAAATAGCTTCTTGCTGCTTTTTCGTCGTGGACTGGTGTTGATGGATATGGTCATGACTGGTATCGCTTAATATCTGGCTTGTCGGATGTTAAACTCTGGCTATTATTAGTCGGAACGCTGTTTTTATACTAGGAGACTTAGGAATTGGGTCTGCGACATGGAAGCCAGTGAAAAGATAGGTTGTTGTTCTGTCGGAGAAGAGTTAGATATTGGAGTTTGGATCATGTTTTCTTCTTGTTTAGAAAGTATTGGTAAAGGTGGCGTGGAAATTGCGACCAAGGTTTGGCTTGTAGTTTTATCATTAATCTGTACAGCTGGGTAAATAGGGGTTTCGTATATATGATATGAAGATTCTTGGGGTGTAGAAAAAGAAGTTTCTTGAGTAGTTTC
>JAGDQP010008353.1:33555-59200 GCA_022664845.1 Lepisma saccharinum | reverse complement strand
TATATATATATATATATATATATATATATATATATATATATATACGTACGATAAAGGGAATTTATGGTCATTATTAGAATATATTAGTGTTTATACCAAATGCATGAAAACTTGTATTTGGATGATGGTAGATGCTAGAAATATACTGAGTGGCAGCAACTGTTATAGTTGTTTGATGATATCAACCCAAACTAATCTGAAACACTCTGTGCATGTATGAACTTTGAAATTTATTTATGGCCTTTAGGCATCTAAGGCTCAGGCCAGGATAGGGGAGGAGAAAGGATGCGGAAAGGTGTCAGTCAGGGCTTACGTTGAAGGTATCAATCAGCCTGTCATTTGCCTGGTATTTACTGAGGAAAAACCGTGGAAAAACCTCAGTCAGGATGGTCAGCCGCTGGGATTGAATCCACGACTTCCCAAATGCACAGCCACGGCCGCTTGGTCTATCCATGTATGTATTAGCAATGATGATTACTATAAGTATTGAACCTGTGTGACATATTGTTACTTGCACATATACATTTTAGAAAACTAACAGAGTAAAAAATGAGCGTGCTAAAGATAATTGTTGGACAGTTATTCGCCTGTCTTATTTGAGCATGTTAATAGTAATAGTATTCTCTTTGGTTGTGGACGTTCGAGTTCCGCTTATCTCTGGTTCGTTTCCAATTACTCCCCAGCCATCTCAGTTTGTACACATATCTGACATGTGACATCCTTACCGTATTGTCTACAATCTGTTCTAGATATCCGACGGTTTAACACATTCCCTTGCAAAATATTCTACTTGTACGCTTACATTCACCACTTTGCACATCATGCTTAGTGCTAACGCATTACGCGGACGTCAACCACAAAGTTGGGTGACTGATGTCATTACTGCCAACCTTGGCACATGCCTTTTTCTTTTAAGATCCAGGTATATTATAATTGCCTGGGTCTCGTACCATACTTTGTATTTTTTTTTTTTTTTTTTAAAAAGTCGTATGTTAAAGAAAACTGCATATTTGTATAGCTCAATCGCGAAGCCCCATAGAAATTAATGAAATCCCCATACAAATTAGAACACAGCAACAGTGGTGCTAACCCATAGGCGTGGAAGTCTTAACAGGAATTAAACGTCCCTTGTTTCTATTTTGTGATTTCATTGGTGGGCGCTTAGAGGTGTTAACGTGTCTCGTACAACAGCTTGAAAGTCTAATAGTAAGTAAACGTAGTTTGTTTCTATCCTTTGTTTTCAGTTCAAAACTGTGAAGCGTTAGTACCTCGGGTTTAAATACGTGTGATAAGCATTGAGCGAGCAGATTTGTACCCCTAAAATTTTAGAGACAAGTGAAGCCAATACGGATTGATCTGAGTTAAGCCGAGTCAAATTATCACAGCGTGGTGCGTAAAAAAAAAGGTAAAGGTATCCCCTGTGCGATGCGCACGCCATAGGGAATGTCGAGATAGCGCTCCACATATTCTCGAGCAACGGCACGAAATGAGTTGGGGGGTGATCAGTCTCACGTTCGACCGCCTTTACTTCCCAAAGTAACCAGGAATATGAAGGGTGCTCAATTTGATACCTCAGACCGCCAGGCATGGCTGGACTACGAGAAAAGTCTCCACTGTCCTCACCGGAATTTGAAATCGGGCTGCACGATTCGTGGTCAGACATGCTATGGCGACTCCGATTTTTGTGTATGTTGTTATTATTGTAATCATTATTTGGAATAATTGAGCAGACTTGTATATAAATCAGAGAATCAGGGTAAAAGTAGACAAGGACTTATTGGAACGAACAGTGGGGTAAGGAGTGTTACGGGCAGTGTTGGGTTAAGCTGTTAGGGGATCCTGGAATGTTGACTCTCTCCCTGGACTCTGTTAGAATCCCTGTAGTGGGCTACTTCATTTTAAGAGTTGTTACAAATATTCGGAAGCCAAGGAGGCGATATGGTCGGGGAAAGAAAAATCAACTGCATTAGATTTGCACATGAATATGGTTCTTGGTGCAGACCATGAGATGTCACTTAAGGATAATCTAAAGCAACGATCTCCAACAAAAGATGGCAGCACTATCTACGTATAGGTCTAATGTATTCTTATCTTGCTGGTCCTACAAATTCAAGCCTAGAGAGTTCAGACTTTTAGGGAAGAAAGTTCATAACCAATTCAAGAGCATGATCGATGTCGATTTTTTTATTTTCGTTTTCCATCATTGTTGAAATCACTTCATTGTTGTTGTGAATATCGAATCCTATAACAATGAAGCTCTTTCAACAATGAAGAAAAAAGAAAATTAAAAAATCGGCATTGATCGAACTCTTGAATTGGTTATGAACTTTCTTCCCTGAAAGTTTGAACTCTCTAGGCTTGAATTTGTAGGAGCAGATATGAAACTTTGTGTAACAGTGAAAATACATTAGACATATACGGAGGTAGTGCTGCCATCTTTTGTTGGAGATCGTTGCTTTAGATTATCCTTAACAAGATGTTGAAACAGCTGCAGAGAAACTGTGAGGGGGGAGGGGGGAATGGAACCAAATTAAAAATGAAACGAAGGGGATGGTAATTGGAACAAATCGAACCATAGGAAACATCAAGATTGAAAGACATCCAGCTTCAAGTATCAGAAGTGTTGCAAATGATATGTAATGTGAAAAAAAAAGTAAACGCGAGAATACTAACGGCGAAAAAGCTTTTAATAAGACGATGACTCACTTTTGAGGAGCCATAAATAAAGAGTTGAAAGAATGTATTAAATGTTCTGTATGGTAAAAGATAAAGATAAAATGAATTTTATGGGCGGTAACAGCACTATGGCTTACGCCCGTCCCGATACGGGGAAGCCCCTTATCTTCGTCATGTCAAAATTTAGCTGTTAATTAAAATAATAAAAGAATATAAAAGATGAAGATGTAAAACGTCTTCACATTCAGCCCACTGGTGTAAATGGCCAGAATAAAAACCAAGCCTGTAAATGGGTCTTTACAAAATATAAAACAAAACTACACTATAAAACTTAATGGAAGCCTGTAAATGGGCCTTCACAAGATAAAACAAAACTACACTATAAAACATAACAGCTAAGGAGCATAATCATATAAAATAAACGGAAATCATAAAACTCTCCAAAAACAAGTAAAAGATTACCGTTTAAGTTTAGGTTTATACCTAGGTTTCCCTTTCCTTCCCACGAGATTAAAATCCATATCCATCAGGTGGTCCTGAATCATGTCTGAAGCCAAAGATGAACTTGGTTCATCGATAGTATGTGCAGACTCTTCCTGAGCTAATTGAGCAGACAAAACGTTCGTCAGAGTCTTAATGCTTGTAGCGAGAGGCGAAGTACGAACTAATTTCGGGACTTTATAGGGACTAAAAGTAGTCTTAACCCGTGGAGCTCTAGAGCTCTGCACAGGCGTGTGTTGTCCCTGACTCTGCGTCGGCATATTGCGAGGAGTCTCCGATTCTTTGGGCGGCTTCGGAAGGTCGTCATGCACATTAGACTCTACTTGTGTTGATACATTAACTGTCTGGGTACCAACCGAGACAGTTTTAACTGCGAGTCTGGCTACATGTGAAAACGCACCAGAGGGAAGGGTGCGCTGAGACTCTTTTACGCGACGTTTTGCATCGCCAGCAGATATTTTCTCAATCACCATCAGCTCTCTAATGCGTTTTTCTTCTTTAAATACCGGACAGTCACGCGACCAGGCCGTGTGATCACCCTTGCAGTTAACACACTGAGGTTTCAGTGATGTGCAAGGATCCGCACCATGGCTACTGGTACCGCATATTGCACATACAGCAGAGGTCGCCTTACACGACGTGCTGGTGTGTCCATAGTGCTGGCATTTAAAACAGCGGAGCGGACTCGGTATATAAGGACGGACAGGTAAGCAATAGAATGCTGCCTTCACGTCCTTGGGGAGCTGCGGCATGGCAAACGTCAAAATTAACGAACTCGTGGGTTGCAGTTCTCCACTCTTTCTTGTTTTAATTCGTCGAACATTGACTACACCTTGGCTGGCAAGTTCATCTTTAATCTCTTCTTCATGGACATCTTGCAAGTCCCAACAAGATATTACGCCCTGACTATAATTGAGTTGACGATGCGGTTCAACTTGAACCTCGAATTGTCCTAGGGTCTTCATTCGCAAGAGATTAGTTGACTACTTGTTAGTTAACGTCTCCACGAACAAGGTGCCGTTGCGAAGCTTTTTAACATGTGCAAGTTCGCCGGCGACATGATTCAGTTGTTTTTGTATGATGAGAGGGATTCATACCCCTTCAAACCACCTGGATTCTCTGCTATGTTCTGTATGGAGCAGAAGTGTGTACTGTACGAAGTGAAGAAAGAAAATAGGAAGCTGTTGAAATGTGGACATGGAGAAGAACGCGTAAAAAAAGACAGCTGGACAACAGAAGACGTGTAATGAGGAAGTGCCGAAGAAAGTAAGTAAGAGAGGAACAATACTCGAGACAATACAGAAGATAAAAAGAAACAGGTTGGGACATTGGGTGCGCAGAGATTGTATGCAATTGAAGGTATGGTTCAGGGGAAAAGAGGAAGAAAACGAATCAAATTTTCTAATAGTATTAAGGAAGACAAAACATCGGGATGAATGGAGAAGACTTAACTTACCTTGAAGGACCTGCTGCTTTCGAGAGAGCACTAATGGCGATGCGTAAAGTACTGTGGGACGAGCATTAAAACCTGGCGGAGACAGTATCAACGATCATTGAGACGGAGTCTTACATCGCTGGGAGAGAATCTGCTGCTGTGGGACCTAATGGCGTCTTTCCCCACTCCCACCCTGACATTGTTTAAACGACGTTCCCCTTTTCTGTCGTTGGTGTCGCTACTTGCACTTAACTTGCAACGTTTCGCCGTGGGGATGGTTGTCTTTCAGTAGATTTCAATTTCTTTGGTCTGTTCCCCTAATTGTTTATTATTCTTTCCTTTCTCCTCTCCTTAAAATATTCAGGATTCTTATGTGATTTAAAATAAATGTATTTTCTTTAGACCCCGGAATTTCCGGATTTCATTTGTTCTATCATACATGAATTAAACTGAAATAAAATAAGTAGCAAATAAATCTTAAGTGCAAACATATTTTTCTTCATATATTAAGATTTATTGAACATAAAACAATGAGAAAGGTTTTTTAAGAAATTAATATTCAAAGTTCCTATTTTCTCAATATTCAGTTAAAGATTACCATACGAAAAAAAAACTTGGAACAACACTCACAAATAACCTTTTCTGTATATTAAACATAGAGTCGCCGTGACTCAGGCGGTAGCGCGCCTGATTACGAATGGGGCGTCCCGAGTTCAAATCTCGGCGAGGACGCTGGAGACTTTTCTTTCAGTGTTCCCATGCCTGGCGCTCTGAGATGCAATCAGCCTCCTATCAAATTGAGTATCAGTGTGTTCTTGGTACTCCTGGGCCCGTTGAGAAGGTGAGGGCGGTCGAGCGTGGGACTGACCACCCCACCTTACTACGTACCGTAGATCGAGAATGTATGGGGTGCTACCTCCACATCTCCCATGCGCCGTTCACGGCGCGTGTGTATCGCACAGCTTTTTTTATTAATATTAAACATGAACTTCACTGCCTATTTTTTTTTTACACTAAATCTTAAACCATAATCTGTTGGATCCATAGAGTTAGGAAGAAAATAGAGACAACATACATGACGTCACATGAAACCAAATTCCGGTTCATCAGCAGCCATCTTGTGTGACCCCATTAGAGTCTCTCTATACCGAGTACTGTGAGGATTGCCATTTTCAGTAGGAGGATGAGTGCACCTCAGAGAGACAATACTCAGAAAAGAGGGTCTCTAAATATGGGGCGAGTCAATATGGCCGAAATGCCTTGTCCCTTCCGTCTCTTGGCTTCATTCCCCTCTCCAACGAAACAGCCTAAGGTTCCCTATATTTATATTCCTAACTCTGTGGTTGGATCACAGCAACAATTAAATTTCTTTTTAACGTCGCATCCATTGTTAAGCTGTGTTAAAATTAATAGTTTTATTTTATTAATGCAAACAATGTACTACGCCACGCAATTACCAGCTTTGTGGTACATGACTACTGTCATAAACTGCTCAAGACACGCACGACATAAATAAGAATTGAATTAAATTTTATTTTATTTAAGGCCTTGAGGCATCTTTGACTCAGGTGGAGCGAAAACAACAATACAGGAAAGACAATGATAGTTGAAACCAAATGCACATTCGTGCACGTTTTTCCAATTAACCGTAGGAGTTTCATGTATTAATGCAATTTTTAATGTTCAATTTGGCCATTTTTAGGTTCTTGACTGTTTTTAGCACCTTTAGGATTCGCCCATTTGATGAAGAAATGACTGAAACGAAAATATATATCATACAATACTTATGTTAGCAAGTAAAGAATAACATAGTTTACAACCTAAGAATAATTATCTACTAATTATCATTAATTATTACTATTTTTTTCTTTTCTCTTCTTTTACAGGTTGGCTCGATACTTCGGCGCCAAGAGGATGTTAAAGTTACGGGACAGCAGAGACTCAATGTCCATAGAATCGGAAGAAAAATCAAAATAAATGCATGTTTTTTCATGTTACAGTAAAATTAAAGAAATATTGAATTTAATTCACGATATGTAAATTATTGCAAATTGTTTTGTTGGTATTTGGAACTAAATTAATAGGCAATATGCTAAAGTGCATTCATTCGTATGTAGGGACCATAATTTTTTTTGCACTCGTCTTAGATTATTTGTTATGTATTTTGTGATGTATAAATGATTGTATAGGTATGATATGTCTTCGTGTTTTAAATTCTGATTTCATATGTGTTCTAGTTCTAATACTATGGCAAGTCATTCATGGAGAGACGATAAATGAAAAATGATTAGGTTAGTCTAAATCAGTGGTTTCCAGCCTTGAAATGTTCTGTGGAGAATAGCTAAACAAATGATATATTTAAGATGTATTTTTACTTCTTTTTTCATATAATTTATACAAGTAAAATGCTATATTCACATTTTTCTGAAGTAATCTTCTAATTTCCAATTGTTAACAACAATTAAGCAGTACTGTATTAATATAATAAGGTGTGTATGTTTAATTTTCCCACATGTTTCAGGGTATAGCAGGAATACGGGGCATGGAAGGTTTGCCGTTCCGAAAAGATTAATGAACACTGACCTCACGTCACAAGGGAGCGGTCACGATATGTTGTCGCTGACATCCTAATCAAGCATAATGCATCTGATAAGAGCATGGTCAGAGATGGAGAATTACCAAAATTTAAGGTGCGATGGACTAGGGGGAGGGAAGGGGGTGAAACCTCGAAATTCACGGAAGTTAAATAAAGGATATATCCACGGTGATTTAGAATAGAGGGCTTTGCTTTCAGGGGGTGATTTCTGATATCGAAACAAGTAAAATAAGTTCTTTAAATAAAATAGGAATTTATTCTGTTTTGACAGTGACATTTAGATAGCATTTTGACCACTTCAGTTATGTTGTAGGTTTTTCACGCAGAGGACTAAAATTATTATCAAGCAGACGTAAAAGGTAGAAATGTTTTTTGTTTGAATGTCCTATGAGAAACCAGTACGGAGATATTACATTTTTTTGTAAACGACTGTAAATACGGCGGCCATTAATTAATCGATGGGGATAGAAATAATAGAATATACCCTTTCTGAACTAATCTTATATAAGTACTGTATTAAACATGAATTTTTTAAAAAGAGATCGAGCAACCAAGCTGGATGATTTCAGATGGACTGACCCGTATTTTTTATAAGATCGCGAAAACCTTTGTCTCGTCCATAGTTTGCAACACTGGTGTTTGCTGTAAGTATGTTCTTTATCATCACTAGAAGATGTCAAATTTCCAATAACACGACGTAGTGCCATTGAAAAATTTAAACGTTATACGTGGTTGGCAACACTGACAAACCCTGACATCTTGTTTTCACTCCTGATGTCTACTATATTGCTAGAAACAAATTTCCGCAGACGGAATTTTCATTCATTGAGTCGTTTCTGACTTATTGAGAATTATTTATTTATTTCCATTGCTAGGCGTCAACTTTGGGCTCAAAGTTGGAAACGCTGTATCTCCAATTTCAACCATGGTCATAGGAACTTTTTTACTTCTTTCGATGTCAAGAATCACCTCCCGAAAGTAACGTCCTTTATTCTGAATCACCGTGAATATATCCTTTTATTTAACTTCTCTGGATTTCGAGGTTTCTCCCCTCCACCTAGCTCCGCTCCCCCTTGTCCATCGTACCGTAAATTTCGGTATTCATATCTCACCATGCTCTATCAGATGCACTACGTTTGATTTGGATTTGAGCGACAACATATCGTGACCCTCCCTTGTCAGTATTCTTCTTTTTGATATGTATTTACCAAATTTAAAACAGTGCTTATTTGAACCTTCTTGCCAGGAGTCCATTCATGCTTTTGTTGAAGGGTTCGTGTGCCTTTTAGGGTTACGAACTTCGCGGGGAAAGTGGGGCAAATGTGGTGAAGAGAAACTTCCGGTGATTCTTAGAACCGATAAAGAACTACATTTGTATTTCATTTACATAAAACAAACCATGAACATATTAAAATGTACTGTCACCGCCCATACAATTAATTTTGTCATATCTCATATGAATTAAAATATGATAATTCTTCCTGGAGTACGAAATTTCGCCTCACCATGTTCGCATCTTATTTCAGAAGAAACCACGGAAGAGATGTAAAGGTATCTCCTGTGCAATGCGCACGCACCGTGAACATATGGCGGACGTACGGCATGAAGTGGGCTGAGCTGGTCAGTTTCACGCTCGATCGCCTTTATCTCCCAAGGTGCCCAGAAGTACCAAGGACACTCTGGTTCTCAATTTGATAGGAGGTTGAGTGCACATCAGAGCGTCAGGCATGGTAGCACCGAAGAAACCCCTCCAACGTTCTGGCCTGGATTTAAACTCGGGTCACCCGATTTATAATTAGGCACGTTACCGCCTAAGTTATGGCGACTCCTAAATAGAGAGATGTATTACCGTACTAAAGAAAAAAAATTGGTGAGGAAGTATACAGAAAAGCAGGTCTATAATGATTTCGCTTGAACTTTAAATGTGAATCTCAGCAAATTGAAAATGTAGCTCCTAATTCCTGCAAGTGTAGTGTAACATGCAAAATACAAATGACACAAAAGTCATTGTGGTCACACTTCCGTATTTGTTTGAAGTTTAGAGCAGTTCTGAATTTTAGAAAAGAAACGTGAAGAGCATTTATCAGCCGCAATAAAATTGTTTACATTGACCAACCGTAAATAAATAACACAAAAACGGGTATATAATAATCAAATTCTGTCTGTATCTATGTACATTTGTCTTCAATACAAATCAGCATGGCGGCCTTAGCCATAGTCGCCTAAAGGTTATAAATGAAGTTAAATTCATATCCACTCTGTTAGACAGATGTGCATCAAATTTTGTAAGAAACCTTTATTTGACTGGTCCAAATTTCTTGTTAATTGTTACCAAATACAATGTTGCTCCTCAAATCCACACTGTTTGACCAGTCTGTATTAAACTTTCCGTGAGAAGGTCGTAGAGTATGTATGATCCTAACAGGTACGTATTTCATGGGATACCTTTCAAATACTATTGATCCCCGTACCAACGGACGGGCATGTCAGCACCTAAAAGATATAACAATACAAAATATTGAATTGTTGGAATGTAGAAAATGTATCTTTGGTTTCATAGAAGTAAGAAATAAAACATGTGGCTTCAAAACATCTCAGTGATACTGGAAATAGATTAATTCCCAGTGGTATTAGAAGCCCGTTAAATGAACTGGTAGTAAATGAAAAACAGGAAATGTCCATTTCTGGTGATTTTGTACTGTATAACTCATTATATTGAGGAAATTGGAACTACAAAACTGTCAAAGAGCGAAGGGTTAAAACTCATAAATGACGACTTCGGGAGGTCCTGGGATCGATCTTAGCGGTCGCCCACTCTGACAAGTTTTTCTAGGGTTTTTCCTCAGTCGCACTAGGCAGATACTGGGATGGTACCTACAAAATAGGCCCTGGCCGTCTTCCGTTAGTCCTCTCCCCCACCCTATCCCGGTCCGAGCCTCCGATGCCTAAAGGCCTTAAATTTAGATTCATAAATGACCACAGGAGAGAATATTACATATTTGATGAGCCGTTTAAACATTAAGGAATTAAAACTTGATTTTCTCAACATCGAGCCACCGTAGCTCAGTGGTAGAGAGTGGGCGTAGCATTCGAGAGGTCGTGGGTTTTGATCCCAGCGGCCGACCATCCTGACAGGTTTTCCCAGGGTTTTTCCTCAGGCAAATGTCGGGATGGCATCTTCAACGTAGGCCCTGGCCAACACCTTGCCGAATCCGTTCTCCTCCCCTATCCCGGCCTGAGCCTTAGATGCCTAAAGGCCATAAATAAAGTTCAAGTTGATTTTCTCATTAAACCTGGTTTTGACATTTCTTGTTTTCTCCCGACACCCTTCAAATGAAAAAAAAAAAGAAAAACTAAGCGTAAAGATTTAACAGAAACCGAAAATAGTAAGCAGTCCTGGATTACACGTGACTGTCTGTCAAACCGAAGAAGCTATGAATAATAATAATAAATACGACATTTTCAGTTCTCTACCAATTTACAGTATGTTCAATCAGAAGTATCTTAAATGCTACTCTGATGTATACATGCAAGAAACTTGATTGAAACATCGTAAACATGTAATATGGTTAATGTTACTCCACAAATTGTATATTAGTCTTCCTTCAGTGTTGTTGTTTTGACTGATCTCTGTGTAAGAATCATATCATTGACATGTGTTTAGTTTTTGACATAAAAAAAATGTTACATTGTAGAATTAAAATATGAAACTCAGACTCGCACACTTATCTGTGTTTGGTGATTAGTGGTCTTGGGAGCAAAATAACACATTTAGAACATAGAGTAAGTTGCCTTCATGTGAGCATTTAACAAATTTGAAAAATGCATATTGCACAAAGTATTTTGTTTTGTTTTAAATGTTTTATGTTTTATAGTGTAATCATTGAAAAGCGGAAGAAATATTACACGGTCTTTATATATAACAAAAATTCTAGGAACAGGGCGATGATGATGAAACAGATAATTTATTCATACGAGGGGTGTTCAATAATTATTGACCCTACCATAGAAGATTTGAACCACGATTTTTGTACGTTAGTATATTGTTCTGTAAGGCGTTACTACTAAGTGTTAAAAATTTCAGACGTCTGTCATTGGTAGTGAAAATGTTATTTGTTTTTTCAGATAAAGTAATATAATAGCTGAGCAAAGCAATACGTTTTATTTAAAAACTAAAAAATGTGTAACAGTTTCACCAACTAACTCACTACTTAGCTTCATCAGACACACTCAATTACATAAACACAGCTTCTAGCGAGACTGCTATCTGGTTCCTGATTAGCCCTCTTGTCATCCAATTCCTCACCATATCCCTAATTCACTTTCTGTAGTCGGTGTGGGATTGGCTGGCAGACGGCCAATGAGGAACCAGATAGCTGTCTCGTTACAAGTTGTGTTGTGTGATGAAGCCAAGTAGTGAGTTAGTTGGTGAAACTGTTACAATTTTTTAGTTTTTAAATAAAACGTATTGCTTTTCTCAGCTATTATTTTATTTTATCTTAAGTATATAAAAGCAAAGCTTTTATCATGTTTTTCAGGTAGCGAGTGAGTTCTAAAATTGTTAACTATTAATCATAAGCGAACTAGTTCGTGCATCAGGGGCGAAGATAGCCCTGGATAAGCGAGATAATGAGCGGTTTGTTGCCAGATATGTATAAAGTGCATGAAACCTGGATACACCATTACGATCCGGACTGTATACAGCAACCCATAAATTCGAAGTCCAAGCATCCGTTGGTAAACTTATGGCCTCATTTTCGGGGGACGCCAAGGTACTTCTCACTTCTTTTAATTGATTATCTCGAACGAGGACACGATCACTGGACTCTATTACGCACAGCTAATTACAAAATGAAGGGATGGAATCCAGAAAAGTAGGAAAAGGAATGTTAAGCATGAAATTCCTCCAGCAGCAGGATAATGCACCCGCCCACAAAAGTCATCACACAATGGCTGCAGTTAAAGCTATATTTTAAAACAAATACTACACCTTCTCTGCTCCCCAGATCTCATTCATTTGTTCCCCAATTTAAAGAGGCACGTGCGCTTCAGTTTTCTCCGTTTTCAAAATCAGAATTTACTCGCTGCCTGAGAAACAGAAATAACATTTTCACTGTCAGTGACAGAAGACTGAAACTATTAACACTTGCCACAGAGGCCGTGGTACTTAGTGGTAAAGCTCTCATCTCTGGTGCTTGTACCCCCTCAGTTCGATCCTGGCTTGTGCCATGTGGGTTTTGTGGTGGACAAATACCGTGTGTGTGTGTGTGTGTTTTTCAGAGTTCTCCCACTTTCTTCATTCCACTAATGCTCCCATCGTCATCCATTCGGCCTGAGTCAAAGCTGCCTAAAGGCTGTAGAATAAAGACATCATTCAGGTCCTTTTATGTCAGGGACAATAATTGTTGAACACCCCTCGTACATAATGGACTACGTAAGGCATGACGTCACAGATCTTGGTAACCATGACGACTACCAGAAATTGGTCGCAAGAGGCAAACATGGTGAGAACTGATGGATTGTGGAGATATACTCGAAATGAGGACCTTGACATTTTTAATGATGAACCTAAACGCGTCATCGAAGTAGGGGAGAGTGCTAATCAGTGATTCATGCAATGGTTCTCTTTCTCAACGCAACAGAGGCGCCACCTACCATGACACCTACAGTCGGCTAATGTATACAGTTACTCTGTTTTAAAAAATTCAGTGAACGACGTGCAAAGGTTTGTGGTTTCGCCTTTTGAACAAGTGATTGGTGTATGGTGTTGTAATGGACTCTGTAGCAATCGTATTAAGTGTGAAAGCTAAAAGTAGATGGTACATTTTCTTGTCTATTTCTGTGTTGTTAGTGCTCAGGTAGAACCTACAAATATGGTAGACATAGTTCCTACGATTTTCAAAGGGCAATTTAGAAGAAGAACGGCACGTACGCCGTATGGCTTTATATTTAGTAGGGGATTAGCAACTGCTAGTCACAAGTGCTGGATTAAACACTTTTTTTTTTAATTATAGGACTGTTCATAAAGATATTAGTTGAGGCTTTGTCTTTTTTTTTCGTGGTATTACGTCACTTCATAATTCTTTTTTTCATTGTTGTACTCTTGCATTGATACAATGTATTAGTAAATATTGTTCAGTCTTATATTGTCAAGGAGTAGAATACACCAATACATCTTTCTCTTTGTCTTTCTGTCTGTCTGTCTGTCTCTCTTTCTGTCTGTTTGTCTGTCTTTCTTTCTTGTTGAATCAAATAACTATTTGTAGTCAAAGCTCCATTTTACCACACTGTGTAAAACCTGAATCTTGCATAGTGGGCGATTTATTCTTGATTATATACATGACTTTTCATGTTCGAAATAGAGCTAAAATCTGGTTACTTTTGGTGACCCAGTCCGAAACTTGAACCGAATGATCTAGCTGATTCGATCTTTACTAGGATTCCCACCCTTTAATGAATAAATTACGGGACATTAGGCCAAAGAAAAGAAATAAAAATACGGGACAAATTTGAAATAATCTTAATTGGAAGTAACTAGCTGAGCCTTGCACCAGTATATGACTACACGCACAATGAAAAAACCTGCCCGTGCCCCAAAGAACACTGGCGGGCGGAAAATGGATATTTCAATTTTCTAATCACACTTGGCGTTAGTAGTTAGTACCGTTTATCAGTTAGGTAAACAGAAAAGGCATGAGTATTATACGCTGCCTTTTGGCGCTCGGAATGTGGAAATAGTCTGCTCACCATCTGCATAGTAAACAGTTAGTGAACAGTCCATCACTGTTTGTGTGTTAAAAATGTTAAAATATGTGTGTAATAAGCCTACTCATAATACGGGACAGGTGGCAACCCTAATCTTTACCCATATGTTACGTATTATTGTTAGGAACAGTTCGGCGTCGTATTTTTCATGCTCTGTGGGATAACACAGTTCAAAAAAAGTCACACGCCCACGCTCTGTCTTCTCTCGCCATCTGAAATTGTTTAGATTTTATTTCATTAACATTCTTGCAGTACAAGAAAACATTGTTGTGAAATTTAAGGTTACTGTAAAGGAAAGATCTCCAACAAAAGATGGCAGCACTATCTCCGTATATGTCTAATGTATTTTTATCGCTGCACGAAATTCCAATGCTGTTCCTACAAATTCAAGCCTAGAGAGTTCTGAATTTCAGGGAAGGAAGTTTATAACCAATTCAAGAGTTCGATCAATGCCGATTTTCTATTTTGTTCATTGTTGAAAGAGCTTCATTGTTATAGATTTTGATATTCACAACAACAATGAAGCTGCCGACCTGGTAGCCGTGTGGGTTAGGACGCTAAGCCATTGACTCGAAGGTCCCGAGTTGGAATCCCGGCTGGGGCATGGATGTTTGTGATTGTGGATTTTAACTAGAACGTGACGGGTCGAAGTCAAAGGTTAATAGAATGGCCCATACAAAAATACGGTTTTGAAGTTTAAACAATAAAGCGATTTCAATAATGAACAAGAAAGAAAATAAAAAAAAAATTGGCACGGATAGAATTCTTGAATTGGTTATGAACTTTCTTCCCTGAAAGTTTGAACTCTAGGATTGAATTTGTAGGAGCAACATTGAAATTTCGTGCAACGAGAAAAATACGTTAGGCATATACGGAGCTAGTGCTGCCATCTTTTGTTAGAGTTCGTTGCGTGTCATTAACCTTAAGGACAGTACCAACAACAATGAAGTTAAAATACAATTTCTCGTTCTATTTAAAGAGCAACGAAATTTCTTCAAATTTGTACTCATTACTAATTTAGCCCTCGGAAACCCAATGGGTTGTATTTTGAACCCGACTACTGTATTTCTGCTTCTAATTTTCGTATTAATCAGTGTCGCCTGTTCTTTTTCTAGCTGAATATTTTTGCTCTAAACTTCAAATCAATTATTTGCTGTCAATGCACCTTCTTCATAGAATAATAAATTCGTTGCCACTGGGGTAAACTATTTTATTAACCGGGAGATATAATTCTAGCTTTCTGGGAGGATGGAAATTGTGTATAGCTACGACAATCACTTACATATTGCTACAAAATAGGGCCCGCGGGGTACTGGAGCTGCTGCCAGTTTGTGATTACATCATTGAAATCTGGCCCAGGACCCAAGTGTAGTATACGACGGGGACAATGTAAGTGATATCAAAGCGAGACCAATTTCTCTACCTTTGCCAAGCGGTAGTAGCCCAGTTAATAGTGTGTTGACTCCGCATTAAAAATATCGTGCGTTCGAATCCAGCCACTTGCCTATCCTGATCGAAGTTTTCCCTGGTTTCGCTCGATCATACCAGACAAATGCTGAGATGGTACCGTGCATAAGGCCAGATGCTTTGTTGTCTCCCAATGTAAAATTGCCTTTGAGTTATATGTAGAATTCGTTAAATGAATGTGTACATTTAATAAGTTGTGTACAATCCCATAAATATACGTATTTTGTATACAGATGTAAAAATGTGTTGCTTCATGTAGAATTACCGAGCGCCGTGAAATTACTTGATGGAACGTCCTAGGTTCAAATCCAGCGGTAACCATCCTGACTGTTTTCCCCTCAGAGTATAGTGATATTGGGATGGTACCTATAAAATAGGTCATGGCCGGATGCTTCCCATAACTCTCTTAATTACCTTATCCTGGTCTGAGTCAAAGATACCTTCAGGTCATCAGTTCAGTTGAAATCACGTAAGAGTTCTCAATTTCTAGCTCTCATGTTCCTTTTTTTTTTTTTTTTTTTTGTTATGGAAGATTATAGAGTTAAAACAGATTTGATGGTTAAATGGTGCAACAAGAAAGTAGTTTTCACAGATAAAAGATGTATGATCTCGAAAATAATCCAACCCTTAGCCACCAGAAACTCACACAGTTCTTACATGTTCTTGAAAAACATCGAAAATACTTTTAGATTCATGAATCATGATCTTCAACTTCTGTGATGTCTTCAGATTTCACTATTAAATTAAATATTTGGATTCTGTTACTTTGAATTAAGAGCATTTTCGAAATAGAAATTAATTGAAGTGATTTTCAGATTGTATTGACTTGGTTGTATTCGAAGAAACTTTCCTTCACGCTCTTCATTTTCTCGAATTTCAGCCGGAGGAGACTGTATCGATTCTAAATATTATCTCCTTTTCCTTCCGTCTCAATACCAGCAAATCTTTGGGTAGTTTATTTTCGAAATTAACCATTTCCAATTGCTCGGAGTGTGTAGAAAAACCTCGTGTTCATTTGAGAGTGCAATTATTGGTATCAATATATTTATTGAAGTGTACTGCAGACGTCTAGACTTGAAATCTATATCTGGTAAATAAATTACAACATATATAATGTGTTATATTTTTTGCCCATTTGAAAGGTTGCCATTTATTTCATGATTTGATTTTTTAGTGTATTAAATTGCTTTTTCATGAATTTTATTTATGTCCTTTAGGCATGTAAGGCTCAGGCCGGGATAGAGGAGGGAAAGATACGCCGAAGGTACCATTCCGGCATTTGCCTGGTGTGGCTGCAGAAAAGCCTTAGTCAGGATGATCTGCCGCTAGGATTGAACCTACGACCTCCCGAATGCTAAGCCAATACTCTAACCACTGAACTATGGTCGATTGGTATAAATAAATTGATTTTGTGAGTCCTTGAAAGACCTTGGGAAGTAAATGAACCGTGAACCGAAAGAAATGTTTGAGAGAAAGAAAACCAAATAAATTCCGTAGCTGCTAAATATATAAAGATTTGGTTTCCGAGGGTCATATACTTACCTGTACTTTTATGAACATACCCTCTACACTTTCACCTGTCATAACACCTCATGGAAACTTACACATTCTGTCTTACTTTCTTATTTATCGTTCTTCTAAAGTAGTAATATGTGTTGAAAATTATTAATAAAGCGAAAGGGTTTACTGTAATTAATTTTTCGCATTTAATTTAAAATTAAACTGTGGTTGTAAATACAAGATTTTGTGAAAAAGTATCTTTAATTTATCTGCATACTGTCGTTTATCGTTGAAGTGCAATAAAAATGTGGGTGAGAAAGTCCTTTCTAAAGACAAGGTGCAAATGGTGTAATTTAATTATGTAGTCAAGTTCCAAGGATTGAATGGAGGGCAGTGCAACTGATTTTGTAATTTATGTGAATACTAAGATGAATGAAATGAATAAAAAAAGCTGCAGGTTCACTTCGCCACCCATTCTCCCAAGTTTCTAAAAGCTGTCACGGAAGAACTAACCTTGTGTGCCTTCATCCATGTACTTGCATCCCTTTCCAAGGATTTATTGGTTTCACCTAACCGGTGGCTCCACAGACATCATCATGCATTAACCAATTTCAATCATAAGTTGCTAAAGCACACCCACCGTGTATGCATCCGTTTTAAGAGCTATGGTTAGACGAACTTTTCGTACATCTCTTTCTCCGAAACTGAAATAAAAGGGACAAGTGACTGAGTGTAGTAGGTTAGCCCTGACATCTTGTGGTGAATTATAGAATCAAAAGCATTACTTTTCATTCGACCCTCATATATTAATGTCGAATGACTAGTTAGTCAGGAGTAACTTAGTATCTCCCACCCATTGTTTGTTACGTTTCTTATTTGTGTTTTTAAATAGGGTATAACCGTGTAAAGAAGATATGTAGTTGTATTTGTTACTCGTGTACTGTACAAATTCAGTGTTACCCAGATGTATATTTTGATTAGTAATAAATTTTGTGGTCGTATTTATACTTTACTTGAAGTTGTCATTTTTTTCCTTGGGCCTTATTCTTCGCTTAAACAATTGCTTAGCATTTTCTCTTGAAAAACTAAGAATATAAGGCTTTGGCTCAACTGCGGAAATTGGTTGGTAACTTAACTCACGATTCTCCAACGATCACACACACATTTTCCGCTGTTGGGCCAACGCTTTGTGCTACTTGAGAACCATGAGACGAGGTCAGATCAGGTGAATGGGTAGGACACGGATAGTCTGCATCGAGATTCTACTGTCTTGAAAGTGGTGTTGCAGAAGCTGTAAGCTGAAATTATTGTGTATTAAAACTTATGATGTTAGTGGCTGATCGCTTTCTCCCCCCGAGAGGTTTTTTGCATTGGCACAGCGGTGACCTAAATTCACGGAATATTTTGCAACTAGCAACATCAGTGTACGATTTCTTGGAGGAGATTTCTGGTACTCTAACTCAAACAAGTTTCACGATCCGTTCAAATCTTCGAACACTTTCGTATCAGCGAAAATAGTGCTCCACAACAAATGCCTTCTAACGAGCGTTCAAGGCTGTGCACTCCTGTTCTCTCTAAGAACTAAAGTCATACTGACACTGCACAGCCATGAAAGCGCACCAGGTTGCATATATGACAGTTCAAACTAAGAGGGATCATTACGCAGTAGTGGCATCTAGCGACCGCGATGTATACTACTGTTGCTTACTACCCTCAAAAGATGGCAGCACAATCTAGGCAGTCAACACACGTTCATAATGGATTTAGAACCGCGCTGCCTTTGTGGGAAATGAAAAAGAAAAAAGGCAATTGTTCTTTTATCTCTGATAATATGTCGAGAACAGGAAGCAGCATAAGGTTTTATATTGTGTTGACATTAATTCTGTTCGTTAGTACATTACCGGTATACTGTAGATTAAATAGTAAATAGAAATAATCTAAATCTCACCCCAGCAACTTCAGTGACAACAAGTACTTCCAAAACCAGCATTCCTATTAACTGGTTGTTGGAATGACGGACGTGGATGGGTGCTCTATTCTCCGAATTGGAACGAAGTTCACCGAAGTGGTTGTTCTTTGTTAGCGCCTAAGCACAGGTGTTCTGGTTCAGGTAATAACCATGGAGCAATATAGTACAAATCACTGGTGTCAGATGGCACGACTATAGGTCGACACTGTTACCTTCTAGAGTTCATATGTGGAACCCCTTCTGCTGTTTATCCATTACACACTATAAATCTTCGTACAGATCTACTTTCTTAACACCACTGACGTTGTAAAATGTTGGCAACTTTCGGTAGAATTTATTCCCGGCCAAATATCTTGGCCAATAGAACAACTGTCTGGCTTATATTTACCTGAAGGGCCCCACATAATAGCCAACTACCTCTACAAGGTTTTAATATGCATGCTTACTTTATGGCTAACGGAACTCGCAAGTTCATCGCCGCAGTAACAAACGTTCGTCATAGGTTTCTCAAGATCAAGCCAGTTTTCATCACAAGGCACAATTTCTCGAACATCCCTTGTAATATTGTCCTCGCAACGGTCTCTTTCACTCAGTCTTTCCAACCAAGATGGAATATAATCTTACTTTTCTCCCCCATCCGAGCTACATGGCCTGCCCACCTTAGTCGTTACGATTTAATTATTTTTACAACATCTGGTGAGTTGTACAGTCCAGGGAGTTCTTCAGTATGCAGTCTCCTCCAGTCGCCTCGTTCCGTTTCGGCCCTTATATCTTTCTCAAAACCTTATTTTCAAACACACGTAATTTAGGTTCATCTGCTAGGGTCGTACTCCAACTTTCGCAACCGTAAAGTATTACCGGCAGAATAACAGTTCTGCATATTTTCAATTTTAATTTTCCTTGATATTAATCGCGATGTTAGAAGTTTTTGGACTGAATAGAAACATGTGTTTCCCGATACTAAGCGACTTTTTATTTCTTCCGTGGCCTCGTTTTTGCTTGTTACGTATGCTTTCCAGTATTTAAATTTGTTTACTTTCTCTATGACCTCATCCTTAATTCTTATGTTTTTATTTCCTTCATTCCCTGTGCTTCGGCTTATCATGTATTTTGTTTTATCTTTGTTTACCTGTAGACCTATGTTATCGCACGCTTCTACTAAGACATCGGTGTTGCTTTGTAGTGCATCTATATCGTCCCCTATTAAATCTATATCATCCGCGTATACAAACAGTTGATTCAAACCATTCAATGTTACTCCCTTTTTGTCTTCTTTTGTTTTTAGAATCTCATATTCTAACGCAACACTAAACAGTAGTGGTGACAAGCCTTCACCTTGTTTCAGTCCGTTGCGTATCTCGAAACTATATGACATTATCTATACGTACTCTGCTTATTGGATCGCTGAAACATACCCTCACTAGTTGAACCATTTTCTTTTTTTTCCTTCGGAATTCAAGGGCGTTTTCACAAAACTTGCTACCAGCACTTTTTTTTTATGATTGTCAGATTTTAACGTACCGTTATTCCAGTGTTTTGAGGTCAGGAGAATCGAATGGCGCTATCAGGATTAAGCTAAAGTTGATCAATACATGTTGAAATAAGATAATTCATCGCGCATACTATATGGGAGTATTTTAAAAGAAACTGCTATCCACCCCCCCCCCCCAAAGAACAGGTTTTTTAGATATTTGTGAAAACGTCCATCAGTTTCAAATCATACCGGTGCCACGGTGGCTCAATGGTAGTTCACCTCCAGCGCTTCGGGTCGTCGCTTCGATCCTTGCTCATGCCATGTAGGCTTTGTGATGGACAAACACCGTATGCGTGGGTTTTCTCAGGGTGCTCCCACTTTCTTCATTCCATCATCCAACAGGCTTAAGCTAAAGTTGCTTAAAGGCCTTCAAAATTTCAAATCGTACCAGGATACAGTGTAACTTTTCTCTTCTGATAGAACCATATGCTTCCTTAAAATCAATGAAAAAGCTGATGAACAGTCCCATTGTATTCCCATTTCTTCTCTAAGATTTGTCTCAAGGCGAAGATCTAGTCCAAAGTGAATCTATTTCTTCTAAGTCCACATTGGTGATCTCCAATTATTTCATCTACGTATACGCTTAGGCGAGTTATCTGGATATTACTCAGTACTTCGTAACATGTTTGGAGTAATGACATTTCCGCGGTAATTGTTACAGTCCAATTTATCGCTTTTTTTTTTTTTAATAAACCGGAACTATAGACGTCAATCATACGAACCAGCAGTTGTAACAGGTTAACATCATCGGAACAGTTTGGCAGTGAACAACGCCATTCAAGTCAAAGCACATCTCAGTGTCATATTTTCGATAGACGAAAAATGAAGAAAGAAAAAAGGGAAGAAACAACCAAATTTTAGGTGTAAGATAAAGACGTGTGCTGCAAGGCTTGGTCCCGTTACACTGACCTACAGTGGCCAAGAAGAAATAATAAGGACATTTCAAAATAGTGACATGAACTTTGGATAAGCCCTTACGGCAAGTTATTATAGGACCGTGTCCCAGATACTAGAGAATATATAAACTTCACGGAATAGAAGCACGCTCTCTATCGATCTCTCTCTATTCATACACTGTGAGGTGGTGTCAAGTGTTGGTGCTTCTCTCTCTAGTACTGGGGCATTCTGCAATAGTTAAAAGCTTGTCGGAGGCAAACGTCGATCGAAGATACACAGCAATAAGAATTCTCCTATTTCCTTCTGTGATCCTACATCGAGGACAAGTTGGACAGCCTGAGTGATGATGGTGAACATTGTGTAAGTAAGCCTTTTCTCAGAACGTGTTTGTAATGACTGACATGTGCCGTGTAAAAACGAAGGTAACAGCTTCGACCGGACTGAGGTGGTCCCCCACGTTATTGTTTGTTCTAGCATAGGCCCCCTCTGCACTATACGAGGATAATAGAATTTAAATTTGGTTTGGCCAACTATAGGAGAGATGCTATTAATAGTACTTTACTTTCTGGTTACAGAAATAAATCTCTATTTAGTATTTTGTTTTCATCATTTTACATAACTCTTGTTTTTCTTGTCTGCATCTATTGTTGTTCAATCCCTCGAAAACTCTAAATTTATCACATCAGTAAAGAAAAAAAGTCTATAGTAGCATCATATTCTGAAGGCTGTGAAAATATATATTTTATAAAAAAAATAGACGTGATTTTAAATTAGAATATGTGTTATCGAAACATAACTGTAATGTTGTTATCATCTTAATTGCTTGATAGTTATTTACTGTAGTGAAGATAGTTATTCATTATTTAAGTAACTGTGTTTTTATTGGAAACAATACTTCTTCCAGTATTGAAAACGAAAGTTCGTTAGTTACTTTCGTGTTATTATCAAAGAATCTGAATAACTAAATAAAACCGGAATTCTAAAACCACGTTTGAGTAACAACAACTCGACTTTTGATTATCCAACGTAATAGCACCTGAGAAAGCGGTTGTTTTAAAAGAAGTTTGTGTAGAAAAAATATATTTTCTGCCTCCTTTTGCATCCCCGTAAAGATGCATTTATGATGTATGTTAAAAATGAAATATTGAAAGTGATTCATTCATTAATTGGTTGTCACCTAAGACAATTAGACATTGTAAAGTAGGAATTATCATTTCCGTCTGATTTCCGATAAAACTCTTTACGATCTTCTGTTTTCTGAAAACACAAATCTGATTTTAAGGTTTTGTTTTCAGGGATAACTATTTCTCGTTTTCCGATTTTCAGAATTTTTTTATTTCTTTTTTTCTGATATTCCCGGATATTTTCCAATTTTCCGAGAAACTTTACTTAGACTATATGCATCTACTCCTAGATGGTATGGACATATTACAAGACAAAGTCCCAAAGAATATTTGGGCATGCTAGTTTCATTTATTGAAAGTATAGATATATCCAAAATGAGTAAATTAGATTTAGTCAATAATACTATGTCTGACGCTACAAAGGGTTGGTTTCTATATCAACGCCCTTACCTATCTACTTTTTACGATTTCTGCAAGGCATTCTTTGGACTATTACTGTAGTATAGAGAATATTGAAAGAGGGGCCACGGTGGCTCAGTTAGTAGAGCGCTCACCTCTGGTGCTAGGGGTCGTCCGATCGATCCCTGCTTATGCCATGTGGCTTTGTGGTGGACAAACACTGTGTGCGTGGGTTTTCTCGGGGTGCTCCCGTTTCCTCCCACTTTCTTCATTCCACCAATTCATTCCATCATCATCCATACGGCCTGAGCCATAGTTGCCTAAAGGCCTTAAAATAAATTCAAAAATTCAGAATATTGAAAGACAAAAAAAGAAGGAAGTATTAGAAACCAAAATAAACTCGAACATGATTGACAATTATGAGTGACAAGCGCTGACATTAATAGCTAAATTTAGAAATATTGATAATCAACTAACAGATCATGAAATATTTAAAACTATATTGGAAATTTTTCCAATACATATCGAAAGAAATTTATCAATATCAAATTGTCTTTCTATAAATGACTTATTATTGTGTTTGCGTCGATTAAACACCTCCCGAAACAAATCAACTATTCCTGAAATACCTAAAACTAATAGAAATATGACATATTCAAATGAAAATAACAATTAGAACAGATGGTTAATTCTACATATCCTCGTAATCAGTAAGCATCTAACGGAAATCATCCTTATAACAGATAAATTGATAGAAGAATAGATAAGACAAATCAAAACCAAACAAATCAGAAAGACCAAGCAGTAAATACAATTGATCACAACCATACTACAACGTCAATTCGAAATAGTGATCAAAACGAATTTGATAGTAACCCAAATTTGTCAACTCAAAATAGACCAGGGTCAACCAATTGTTGAAACAACTGCATTTTTTTTTACGGTAAAAAAAAAATCCTGAAATCACATATGATTTGTATGTATCTCAATTCGAAGAATAAAAAAAAAAAATATTTAAACACGACACAATCTAATATATCCTCGATGTACTAGTTAACATATTTTCCGACACTGGAGCCACGTACTGAAGAGGGAAGTATTTGAAAAACTAAAGCAAAAGTACCCTAACATCAAATTCGATGTATGTGGAATCGAATATACTAGATTACGCTCATTTTTTCAGGAACTGATACAACGATAAATGGGAAAACTATTATCCTACCGTTACAAGACCAGTACTTTGAAACAGAGACTCTAGTGGTAAAACAATTACCAATGGATATGATACTGGGTCAACAATTCGTGAAAAATTTCGAAAAAATAAAGTTTAACTAGAAAGATAACTTAATAATACTTACGAATGAAAAGGGTACAATAAATATACAAGGTCCTGAAACACAAAATAAGGAACAGATAACAACAAATGAAGAAAGTGACGTTGAACTTGACCGAGCAGCAGCAACAACAGATAAAGGACATAACTAATAAAATAAAGCAAATTCATGAAAAGCAAGGAAGAGATTAAGAAGAGAGAAATCAAAATGAATCGAACTAAATTGCGAGTTTGGAAGAACACACCTTAAAACAAGAAAAAGAACTAAATAATGTGATAGGCGAAAAATGTACGTTATACGCAAAAACTAAAACAAACAAAAAGGAAAGGGAAATATCTAACAAAAACTAAAGGATATCTACAAATAACCTTGGAACCATAGGAAACAAACCAGATACTAACAAAACAAACAAGATGATGAAGGTAAATTCAAACAAATAAAAGAAGCAAAGGCGTAAAGCGCCAGGAGAGATGGACCAAACTGAAATCCAAAATTAAAAGAGGACAATATACAGGGTGGTAAGGTTACGGACCGACAAACTTCGGGAGGTGATAGTACAGTGGACTTTTAGTAGTTTACAAGGCTAGAGGAACATAAAACGTATGTAGCATTTTGAGTCGATTCAATGGCACAATTTCTATTTTCGCAGTGCATTTACCTAGCTTCGTGTATTTTTTCATCTCATCGTACCAATGTTCCACATTGACAAAAGTTGGATCAGAACAAATTAACGAATTTCACAACCCTCACATATACAAAACATTTTATGGACACACCTAGAATGCTCACTGATGAGTCTTCTTCGCAATAATTTAAAAGTCACGACGTCGTTTTATTAACATATAATTTCCATGCATCGATCAGGGGGGACATGCCCACTTTTCTTCACTGCGCAGACGCAGAGTGATATCAGTTTTAAACCAAATTCCCATTAATTAAACTATACGAGAATTCCCGTTGAGCGTTAATCCCGCCAAACTCTTAACGATGAAATTTAATTCATTGTACTGAGATTGCATAATTGTCACACACATTACGTAGAGTTGATAAAACTATTAAATAATACAACTAATCTTTTACTTTTTGAACGTAAGCGTGGTAAGTTGAATTCCCGTTTTTGCAAAAAAAAAAAAAAAAATCCCACTAGGGTTTGGAAAATCATGTTTAGAGGGAGAAATCCCAACTAATAGTGTCATACTCTCACTGCAAGATCCCACAGAAGGGGAAATTTACTTTCACCACCGTTAACTTCCGAATTCTGAAAGCTCTCTCTCTTTATATATATATATATATATATGGGAGAGCAATAGACCAACTCCTCCCTTCGGGGAGAGGTCTCATCCACTAGCGGATTGAATATGGCTCTGATTTATTATATATATATATATATATATATATATATGTGTGTGTGTGTGTGTGTGTGTGTGTGTGTGTGTGTGTGTGTGTGT
>JAGDQP010008353.1:16978-33545 GCA_022664845.1 Lepisma saccharinum | reverse complement strand
TGTGTGTGTGTGTGTGTGTGTGTGTGTGTGTGTGTGTGTGTGTGTGTTTTCGGGTAACACGCCCTGTCAATCGTACGTAATTGGGGGTCCCATAGAGGTGTCCGGAACTCCGGATTCGGAATGTCAGAATTTTGGAATACAATTAAATTTCGAAAGTCGGATTTTTGTAATAAAAAATCCGAATATCGGATCCAGCTATCTAAGTTTGGAATTCCGAAAAGATCCGGAATAGAAATATCCGAATTTCTGAAGTCGGAATTCCGAAATATCGAGATTCCCGGACCGGAAAGAACCTGAAAAAACTTCGCATTTCCGAGCACGGCTCGATGGGCGATATAAAGAATATCAGTAACATGTCGTCCTGGTGGACAACGGTAGGACTCCAATGGGATGTCCTTCTTTGTTCCCATACAGATGTTAACGGGATATCCCAAACATATCCTGTTGGAATCCCGCATATATCCCATCGGAATCTACACAGGACATCCCATTTCCGGGACATTGAGGTAAGAATGGGACGTCTCAAAAACGTCCTATTGGAATCTATACAGGACATCCCGTTTCCGGGACATGGGATAAAGATGGGACGTCCTGTGCTATGTGGGAATTGACAGTTTTGGTAAACACTACTAAGATGAAACGGATTTATAATACAACAAAGTTCGTAATTATAAATAAATCAAAGCAAAAATAATAATAATAATAAAATAGAAGAGAGGAAACAAAACAAAAATTTCTATCTCAAGCTAATGTTTTGTGACACAGATCCTAAAGTGTTCTGCAACCAGTCAAACACAACATCGTTGCAGGCTAGTATTTATATTATAATTCTAATTTCAACCATTGTTAGAAGTACAGGTGACACAATCCTTTCTGTATGAAAATCGATAGAAATTAAATATTGTTTTGAATGACGCGGTGTGGTATTTGCTAGATTAATCATTGTAAATTTGTGAAACACCAGAGCTCTTTTCTTCTGTATAATTCTTTCTCTTAATTAAGTTTTCAGTTCTTTTACTTAGAAGCTGTTGGAAATGAACCATTGAGTTGAGTATGTGATTCGGATAGATAATGTGCAAATTTATAAACGTTTTTTGTTGCTGACGGCAAAGATCGACAGACCCCAGATAGCATGCCAGCTTGCAACAAGGTTGTCAGTCACTTGCGTTAAGTTTGTCAACCTTGATACTGTGTTGAACTTAAAAATCTAGTATGAAACAAGGGTAGAAATGACTTAGAAGTGAAAGTAATCATTTAATCCCAAAAACTAAGGAAGCATGCATTCAATAATGTTAAGCTATCAGTATTGTTGAACACGAATTTACTGTAAGTTCAGAGAATTAACTGTTGTTTCGTTTCAATTTTCATAATTCTTCATGTCAAAACTGCTAATCAATGCATACATGCCTATCACTCATTTGAGTGGCTATCCTTCAGTAACGTCACTGACCAATATTCAGTTCTTGTAAGCTAACCTTACAACTCTTCTACATTCTGGCTGTGCGCAACAAAATGACGGACTCAGATTATGACGTTGGGATTCAGTTTTTTTTTTTTTTTTTAATTTTCATCTAGGGTTAATTCTATCATCCTTAGAAAACTTCAATGACGTAATGCATTAGGCAACCTCTTGTAGTTCTATAAACAATCCAGTTTTAGTTTGTTTGCGTCAACGAATGTGAAGATATTTGAGTACAAGTTGACAATAATAAAAAAAAAAAAATCCCCCAATCAAAAAATATTCCAGCTCCATCATCATGAATGTCGGAGCGCATTTTTAAATTTACCGCGTTGGCAAGCCATTGTTTTCTGGAGAAGCCGTTTTATGTTTTGACGGCGCTGTACTCTGGAATCAGATGTTTGATCATGCTTACGGGCGTCTGCGCACAGTAGGGTTTACCTGGTACGTATGTTCGTTTTTTCACCGCTGTTTGGTAATACATTAGTTGTATTTCTTTAAACAGCGTTTTCTTTCTGGCTTTTTGTGCCTATTAGCATTAAAAATCTTTTTAAATGAATGTCAGTTAAATTTAAAATATAATTAACTAGTAAAAAAAAACGAATAAAAAATGAAATTAAAAACTGATGTTTATAAATTCTCAAAGCACTAAATTTGCTTTTCATTTAGTACCTAATCTTCTTTTTTTAAAGCAATGTACGGGTAGTCCTTTTCTGTTAAAAGCATAATATATAAGCCGTAAGGGCGATTTAAGGTAAATTTATGAAAAAAAAAATGAACGAATATATACTTACAGCTATATGTTCCGTATTTGAGCACACACGTAAACAAATATATACAGGTCACTACAATATTTCGTGCCCACAGTGGAACTTAATCATGTGTAGAGGAGAAAACGACGTGCACGTTTTGAGTAAGCACAAGATTGAGGAGAGAGTGGCGACACGTAGCGGACGACTCATCAAGCTTGCAGAACAACTGACTGCTGTAGCGCGTAGATTGGAACAATTTACAACTTTATAACATATAAGTTCTGGGTGGGATCGTGGAGAGAAATGCGTTGAAAGTGCAGAGGAAACGGGAGGTTTAGAGTTATTGAAGGTTAAGGCCAGGTTTTATTTTCGCTCTCAAACCATTAATAAAGACGCTCTCTCATAGACAGTGTGTTGAGGTGCTACGGCAACCAGGAAAGATATATCAAACTTGGTATTGTGAGACTCGGTGTGTAAGGAGACTGGGGCATCCGGTTTGTTGATAGTGCAGAAGTGACGATGGTTGTTAAAACGAAGGTTCAGAGTACAGCCTGTTTCCCCCACAGATGTAACTACTTCACCTTGGACGACAAACACTACCTTCAGATTCGAGGCACAGCCATGGATACAAGAATGGCACCTTCAACTGCCTTCCTCTGGTTTTGGAAAAACCTGAAAAAACTTCCATTCAACACCTTAATCTATAGAGTGTTCCTAAATTTTTCTTCCAAATAAAATTCAAGAAAAATTTTAATTAAGACATATTTTATTTTCATATCTTTTGAAGTTCCTTCTTCTTCTCTCTCTCTCTGGTTCCATCGAAACAAGAAATAACAAAATAAATTCTGACAATAAATTTTGAACAAAATCAAAGAATAAATCATGATTCTTCATGATTTAAAGAACAATCAGTTGCTATGGAATTTGAAGAAA
This sequence comes from Lepisma saccharinum, assembly GCA_022664845.1. Taxonomy (NCBI): domain Eukaryota; kingdom Metazoa; phylum Arthropoda; class Insecta; order Zygentoma; family Lepismatidae; genus Lepisma; species Lepisma saccharinum. The sequence continues at coordinate 30,401 of JAGDQP010008353.1, read as the reverse complement.
GAAGATCAGAATAATTATTCCACTTACATATACCCTGTATGTTATTCAGTATTTTACACAAAATATGAATAGTTTTGCTCTCATCGAATTCATGTTTCACTGAGAAAACATAACAAAATAGAAAAAGAATAATTATCTTATCTATAAGAAAATTAAATCTTTACCTGAAATTTTCCTTTCTAAATATACTATTCCAGGAATATCAATTCCTATTTTAATGAAAAGGATACAGCTGAATACCAAAAGGATACTTTCCATTCCTTTTCTGTTTTGTTCTTTCAAGGTGATTTCCAAAAGATATTACATAAACAGTTTCAATTTCTACTTCTAGTATGTATTAATTAATTCCTTCTCTCTCCTTTTTTAATTCACAGTTCACTGGTATACGTGATTCACAGAACCTGTTCTCTACTCCATATACTATTTTCATTAACCTTTAGTTTAATGGCCAATACAAAATTCTTCGAACACTCTTTTAACTTCACGAAGAAATTTCACAATAGTGTTGGAATAGAATATCTTAAATAGTGAAATTTTTTACAATTTCTTGTTCACGAAATACACTGAACGGAACACAAACTGGCACACAGTTCTTGTTATACCAAAACTTTTTCACGAACTGAAGCATGTGGTTAGCAAAACCACATGCCCCCTTCCACTCTCGGTCTGGTTTTCGTGATCCAATCAATTTTGTCCCTCTTAACCAATCAGAAAACAAAACCTTTGTAACCCTCTACAAAACTTTCAAGGCAATCGTAAGTTTTCAGTTATAAGGCATATAGAGCGAGTCATCCTACAGAACCCAACTATAGAAAGGCATAACCAGTAGCCATTTTCTATCTAAAATTAAATAATCTTGTAATATACACTACAACCTCCTTATGCTAATCTGTTTATGGGCAAGCTCGAACATGATTTCCTGCAAACTCACAGCCTTTGATCCCTCTGCTCTGGGTAAGGTTCTTGGATGATATAATGATGTTATGGACTCATGGTGAAACCAGTCTCAAGACATGCCTAGAACAACTGAACCAATTCCGTGTTGTCCAGTTCACTTGATCCATTTCTAACAAAAAAAAAAAAAATCACATTCCTTGACGTGGACATCACTTCAGTAAACAACACCCTCACTACTTCCGTTCACATAAAATATACCAACCATATACAGTATTACACTACTCAAGTTCCCATCCTTACTACACCAAGAAACCGATTCCTTTCTCCCTTGCCCTCACAGGACAACGCCTGAATTCCACCACCTCTGCTGCTGAAACTTTTAACCAACGCCTCCAGCAGGTTCTAATCAACCGAGGCTACCCATCTAATCTTGTAATCAAACAGATTAGCCATGCATCCTCACACACTCAAACCTCCAACCCACCCGTTCTAATCACCCAGTTTCACCTAAACTAGCCAAGGACAAACAAATCCTAAACTCCAATTTCCACATTCTCTAGTGTAGCCCAGACACAAGATCAGTATTCCCCATCAAACCTAGATTAGTTTTTCAATATCCACCTAATCTTAGAAACATCTTGGTCCGTAGGAATCCTTCCTCGCCACCACCCCAAAACGGCGCCCAATCACCCATACATGCAAGAGAACCAGATGTAGGACCTGCTCCATTTTCATCACTTCTTCCACAGTCACTATCAATATTGCTAGTGGCCGGTACACCCTAAATCCCAAGAGTACATACCACACCTCTAATGTAATATACATCCTAACCTGCAAGTTCTGTGGTGCCTTTTATGTGAGGGAAACAGGCTGTGCTCTGAACCTTCGTATTAACAACCGTCGTCACTTCTGCACTATCAACAAACCCGATGCCTAAGTCCCATTACACACCGAGTCTCACAATACCAATTTTGATCTATTATTCCTGGTTGCCATATTCCACATTTTACCCTCTACGACCAGCACCTCAACTCACTGTCTATGGGAGAGTTCCTTTATTCATGGTTTGAGAGCGAAAATATATTCCTTCAATAACTCTAAACCTCCCGTTTCCTCTGCACTTCCAACACATTTCCTTCCACGATCCCACCCTGAACTTACATACTATACAGTTGTAAACTGTTCCAATTTACGCGCAATACAGCAGTCAGTTGTTCTCCAAGCCTGATGCGTCGTCCGCTACGTGTCGCCACTGTCTCCTCAATCTTGTGCTTACTCAAAACGTGCACGTCATTTTCTCCTTACACGTGGCTAAGTGCCACTGTACGCACGAAATATTGTTGTAACTTATATATAATATAGATGAAACTTTAATAGAAAGGAGAGGATTGATAGTTACGTAATATCTTGACGAAAATCACGTACACTAATACACACACAACACTGTAAAGTCACTTAGAATTTTCGCATACATGCGTCATCAGTAAAGTGGGCAATAAAGATGTTCGCTTAATACACGTTCACAACTTGATAGAAAAGTGATAGAAAAACAACATGTCGAACGACCACACCAAAAACAATTGACAATGTTCTGCGCGTGCGCAAGTACTCATGGAAAAGGGGTTTCGTAAATCGGGCTTTGTGTTGAAAATTAAGCGGAGTACAATACAAATTTAAAAACTGGGTCTCATTAAGAGAAGCGTAGTCAGGAAAGTGGAATCCAGTATAGAAATCGCAGTCGGAGAAAGTGGGATATAGTATAGAAAACGCACCCCGAAAACATTGGGATATAGTATAGAAAACGTACCCCGCAAAGTGGGATTAATATAGAAAACGTACCCCGCAAAGTGGGATTAATATAGAAAACGTACCCCGAAAAAGTGTGATATGGTAAAGTAAGAAACGAAATATAAAGGGAGTAGGTTACTGATTCAATCACAAGAAGTGGAAGTCGGTATAGAAAGCGCAAATAAATAAATAAATAAAATAAAATGAATGGGCAGCGACCAATCTAAAGTGTGGGTGTAGACAAGAAGGTAAAAAAGAAAAGAAATTACTGCAGGTTTAGACCAAGTTTAAGTTTGTTATTCGAGCCCTGAATGAAAGCTCCTTCCCAGAGACGACGCGTGGATGTTTTTATGGTAGGAGATAGGGTATGGATACAGCTATACGGAAATTGTCATCGAAGTCAGTGTTGTGCAATTGCGTGTATGTAGACACTGCAAATCGGGTCTGTTGGTGACGGAAAAGTGGCGGTGGTTATTGACACGGAGATTCAAAGAACCACCTGTTTCCCCCACATCTAACGCCGGGAAGAGTGTGGAGGTTAGAATATATATGGCGTTTGAGGTTTGACAGGTTCCTTTGGGATGTAGAGTGAAGTTGCCATTGGCTGTGTTGATAGAGATAGATGGAGACGTAATAAGGATGGAACAAGTTTTACAGCTAGCGCTGTTACATTTGTGGGCGGGAACTGAAGGCAAATGGGACAAAAGGTTAGTGTGCACCAGGACGTTTCTAAGATTGGGAGGATGCTGAAAAATTAATCTCGGCTTGGTGAGAAAGACAGATCTGGTATCGGGGTCAAATTGGAGTATATGGAAGTGAGAATGCAGAATTTGTTTGATCTTGGTGAGTTTAGGACGAAATTGTATGATTAAGGACGGAGTATTCGGGTTGGTGTTGGAAGTAGGAGCAGGTGGTGTGTGTGTAGCAGCACGTCGAATTTGTTTGGTTATGAGGTTAAGTGGCTAGCCTCGGTTGACAAGAGCCTCCTGGAGGCGTTGGTTGTAGGTTTCAGTTGCGAAGGTGGTGGAATTCAGGCGTTGTCCTCTGAGGGCAAGGAAAAGAGTATAGCTTTTTTGGAGCGGTAAGGATGGGAACTTGAATAATATAAGTATTGCATGTGGTTGGTTGGTTTTATATGAACTGAAGTGGTGAGGGTGTTGTTTCCCAAAGTGATGTCTACATCAAGGAATGTGACTTTTGTGTTTGAGTTGGATCAAGTGAACTGGACAACATGGAACTGGTTACGCTGTTCTAGAAACGTTTTGAGGCTTGCCTCACCATGACTACGTTTCCCTTACTGAGTCCCAGTTTTTTTAATTTTTTATTGTACCCAGCTTAAATTTCAACACAAAACACCATTTCCAAAATCCCTTTCCCATGAGTACTTGCCCACTCGCAGAACATCGTCAATTGTTTTTGGTGTGGTCGTCCGCCATGTTGTTTTTCTATCACTTGTGAACGTGTGTTAAACGAACTTCTTTATTGTCTACTCTACTGATGACGCATATATGTGAAAATTTAAGTGACTTTACAGTGTTGTGTACGTGATTTTCGTCAAGATATTACATAAGTACCAATCCTCTCCTTTCTATTAAAATTTCATCTATTATATTGCCTATCCGGCCTTCTCCTATATGCACTTTATATATAATAATACACAGCCATACTCAATCCACTACTGGATGAGGCCTCTTCCGGAGGGAGGAGGTGGTCTACTGCTCCCACGCTGACCAGACGTGTTGGGAGAGGAGAGCCGAAGGTCTCAACTGTGATCGCTACCTCTTTATTCAGGTAGCTCCCCAATTGGCCTCAAGATGCTGGGTGGACGCCGCACAGGCAACACCATCTGGAGTACTGCACGGTCACCCGTCCAAGCACTGACCAGACCCAGAGCTGCTTGACTTCGATGATCTTACGGGAACCGATAGACCAGCTCGGCTAGGGCGTTGCCCTACTTTATATATAAAAATATATATATATATATATATATATATATAAATATATATATATCCATAATTTTAAAAAATTCGGCAGTCCTTAGGTCTCGAGGTTGACGGATTTTTGATTGTCAACCTGTATAAGTGTAACTCGAAGCCGCGAACTTCTTCCCACTCTCTTGACTACCCTCCTTGCCCCCAGCAGCTAAAATTTCTACAAACACATTATACCACAGAGTAAATACCTTAAGTCCCGATTCCAAAGCGACACAGCGCTCTCGAAGAGTAAGAAAAGTAACCTGAAAGTCACTTAGAGAATAGTAAGCGAACCTTGTCTAAGCCAGAAGACATCTGACGGACGGTTAGTGAATCTTGTGAAGCCAAGGGAAAAAAAATTGCGTACTGGCTTACCCGTAGCCTAGCCTCTGTCTAGATCTTTACTTTATGGTAATACTTTCGTATCATGTTTGTATTATTTTGATGTCATAACTTGATGAGATACTTGCATGCTATTATTTTGTGCTCGTCTGTTTTGGTGAAGCGCTCAAGAAGTTGAACATTTTTGTTTGTTAAATGCTTTTGTATCATGTATTATGTATTGTTTGTAAAAAAAAAAACCTTATGGATTTAACTATTGAACTTGTTGAACTTTATACCGTGTATTGCTTATTGTTTGTAAGAACACATTTCTGGAGTTTAAAATGAATTAAATGAATCGTAGAAATGAATTAAATTTCTGTCAAAGAATAAAATCAACTTTATAATACTACTCGTTTTTCTGTTGATCCATTTAATTTGTTCGTCATCGATATTACAGGACTAACTATTGACAGAGAATCATTCAACTGAATTAAAACATGCACATTTCATCAGTAGTCATATCCGTACTATTATCATAGACCTCATAATAGATAGACTTAGCACGCATCCCCATTTCTGTCTGCACTAAAACTAATGCGTTTTTCTCCAGGAGTACGTGATTTTGAATTCATCCGCTAGGTTGCATTAGCATCGACCTCATAACAGAATATGAGGTCTATGCCAGAGCTACCTAGCGGATTAATTCAAAATCATATGTTCCTGGACAAAAACCCATTAGTTTTAGTGCAGACGGAAATGGGGAAGCGTGCTTACAAAGAAAAATATACATCAGAACTGCATTTTCAATATACGAAAACAACATTATTGCGTATTAAATGTATTTTATGAGAATATTTATAAATCAAATTAGAGTTTGTACACTATATATACACTACTGCTGTACTAATAAAACCTATCACATGAAGATAGAACATGTCACGTCTGCTTATTAAGGCTGAGATGAAGTACGTGTGTTTTATATAAAGTTTCACATATCGTGAAACATATGGGGTTTCGGTTTTAGATGCAATATCAAACCATCTTTTACAATTCTCGGAAAACCACAGTCACCCGCGAGGTAATAAATTTATAAGAATATCGATTAAGGTTAATGTAAAGCAGGGGGTTCCAACTGGCGGCCCGCGAGATCAGTGTGAAAAGTAAATTTATCTCTTGACCAAACGAAGTGTGTTTTCCGGTGACGAAGTTTCATTTTCCCCCTAAAATTCCCTCCTTCCACGACGAAAGTAAATTAAGATTATATTTTTTCGTTCTGGCTTTTCCTAAGGACGAAATTCTCCTATTTCGTTTCTACCTAAGCTCAAAATTATTTTAACCACAGAAGGAAAAATCATTACAAACTGAATGACATTGGCAGCCAATTAAAAATCAGTGGATGTTATTCATTATGGTTTTGAGAAAGAAAGTCAAACAACGAACAGATGTATGAAACTTTAAGCTTTCATTACGACTTTCCATAATGAAATATGTTATTCGGGTTTAACGTCATGCACGTTCTTTATTTAAGTAGAAGGTACATGACATAAAATCCGAAACATTTCATTATTTAGGAACGTAATTCAAGCATGCATCTTATGCGGTTTCATTTGAGCTTGCTAAGGTCAAGAAATCTTCCTCTGATAGAAACATAGCTAGGAAATGCACAGTGGGATTAGCAATGGCTTTTGGGGACGCTAGCAATACTACGTATGACTCTTCAAACAAAGAAGGATCCTTTGACCTTTATTCTCTTCAGGGAACCACAAAAGGAAGGAACATATATATAGTGCAATAAAAATTATGTGGATAAAATCAGGGCAGGGGGTTTAATAAGTGTTTATGGATTATCATACTCTAAATTCGGAAGAGCGGAATATTTTATCTTACGAAAGAGGAAAGAAGACCACTCTTTTGGAGCAGATTTTCATCGAAGATTAGAAATTTCCACTCGAAAGAAATTAAATCTATGGTAGCTCTTCTCGGTCGGAATGTAATCTTTTTAGTTGAATTTTCATCTATTCACAGGAATTTATCATCTTTTGAGTATGAAAACGAAGTAATAAAATGTTGAAAATGTAAAAAGAAACAAAAGGGAGCATTTATTCATAAGTATTAAGAAGAAAATAATGTTATGATGAATGAAAAAAAAAAATAAACTTGACCTCGGTAGGTTTGGACCTGTTACATCCCGGCCAGCGATCCAATGCTTTATTATCTAGGCTAGTAGGGCCGGCGCCCATACATGCAAGAGACCCAGTTGTAAGGTCAGCTCCATTTTCATCACTTCTCCCACAATCACTATCAATACTGCTAATGGCCGGTACACCCTCAATTCCAAGGGTACGTGCCACACCTCTCATGTTATATACATCCTAACCTGGAAGTTCTGTGATGCATTTTATGTGAGTGGAAACAGGTATTAACTTACCTCTGAACTTCCGTATTAACAACCATCGTCACTTTTGCACTATCAACATACCAGATCCCCCAGTCTCCCCACATAGCAAAATGTCGTCCCAGGAATATCTGACGGATCTCCTGGCAGGATATCGGGACGTCCGTAGGACGTCCTGTTTAAGTCCCGTTTACATCCATGGGACGTATAGTTATAATTAATCCTTCGTATAACTATACGAAGGTATATCCTTCGTATAGTTATAATTAATTAAATAATAATAATAGTAAGGTCGATTTAATTTATAGAAATTCCAGGTAGGTAATCCCGCACGGCTTTCCGGGGGACATCCAGGGGACCTCCATACGGGATGAACTGTTTGTATAGCCCACAGAGTTATCCCACGGACGTCCTTAGGATATCGCTATGGGAGCTTGAGAAATTTGACGTTAATGGGATCTAAATGGGACGTCCCAGGGATGTACTCTGCTATGTGGGTCCTTGCACACCGAGTCCCACAACATCAATATTGATCTATCTTTCCTGGTTGCCAAAATCCACATTTTACCCCCTACGACCAGCACCTCAACACGCCGTCTGTGGTAGAGTACCTTTATTCATGGTTTAAGCGCGAAAATAAATTCTGGCCTTAACCTTCAATAACTCTAAACTTCCCGTTTGCTCTACATTTTCAACACAATTCCATCCACGATCCAACCCTGTACTTACACACTATACAGTTATTATTGTTCCAAGTTCCGGAAATCTACGCGCTACAGCAGTCAGTTGTTCTACAACCTTGATGCATCGTCTGCTACGTGTCGCCACTGTCTCTTCAATCTTGTACTTTGTGAACACGTGCACTTCGCTCTCTTCCTCTACACACGAATACGTACAACTGTGAGCGCGAAATATCGTAGTGACTTTTATATATATGAATATATGTGTGATCTAATACGGACTATACGGATCTTCCTCACGAAAAAGAAAATGTAATGCAGCTTCTTCGTTCCAATTTTGGCATAATTTTATTGATGCCTGCCTACCTACCTACCAACCAACCGGATTTACAGCTCGGTGTGAGCCTGAGCCTCCTCCACATCTCCCTTTTCTTCGCTTTCTGTGTTCATTTCTTCATCTTCATCCTTTTCAGGTCTTCGAATACTTCATCCACTCATCTTTGCTTATGCCTTCCTCTTTCTTTTTCTTATATTCTCTTCCTTTCAGCATTTTTTTCGTGATTGCTTGATCATTCATTCGTTCTACATGTCTGATCCACTGTATTCGTTTAGCTTTTCGGTATGGTACTATGTCTTTCCAATATCCTATCTGTTTCATGAATGTATCTTATCGTCCATTGTCTATCTTCCATTAAGGTCCGAAAATCTTCCTTGGGACTTTCCTTTCGAACTTTCTCAACATATTTTCTCCCGTCCTTGTAAAATGTTCACGGCTCTGTTCATTCATTTCATTTCTTTTTTTTAAATAAGCGGTAATATTATTTAAATATCATTGCTTGAAAATGGTTCAAACATTTGCGTATGAGGATGGATAGTTTTTAAAACAGAACCTAAGTAACTATTGGTTTTATTAACGTGTGGGAGATCTGAAGATTAGTTGCTCTAGATATGTTGCTGTTAGTGATGAGTATCTGCATATATGCAAAATTTGCCTTGTTTTCTGCTTGTAATCTTTTCTCTTTTTAGATATCTCTTTTTTAGTTCTAGAATCAACGTTTCCTTAATATCTCAACTTTGTTACTCCTCCAAATGTTCTGCCTCCTACTCGTAAGTTTTTTTTATTGTCTTCTCTTTTCTACATGTGACATGCCAATATATTTCCCATGAGAAAAATCGGCGGGCCTCCGGTGGCCCATCGGAGGCCCGCCGAGTTTTCTTCATGGAGTTTCGTCTTTTCTTTATTTACTCTCAGTTCGATTTCGTTATTTTTTTTTTATTTCTAGCTCCTTGTATATCACCACTATTCTTGTTCGAGTTCTAACCACTATTATTAGATCATCCGCATATTTGACTGGATTTCGTCAAGGTTGTTCCTTTTAGCTCAGTGCCTTTAACTGCACTATGTAATGCTTGTTTGAATAAGGTTGTGGGCAATTCATCGCCTTGTTATACTCCTTCATTTAAAATGAATGTTTTGCTTAATTTATTCTCAGCTTTGACTGTACTTTTAGTAGCTGTCATCGGTTTTTTTATCAACCTAAACAGTTTTCCAGGAATTCTCAACTCAAGCATTATTTTTAGCAGCTTTTTTTCTGTTAACACTTTTTATGCCTACCTAACTTATATTATTGTGTCATCAATAACGCATCTTTGCAATTATATCAGTTTCTTGCCCTTCGTTTGAGAACTTGTGATCAGGGCTTAATATTCATGTGGAATCCAAACCTCTATTGGGTTTGAATACGAGACAGTTTACGAGTATACACACTCAACATGCCATTGCATTCACCAATGAAATGATTCTTCCCCCGTCGATCTTTTTACTTGCGTCTGCCTGGTAGCTAGACGATATAATTTCACCATAAGATTTTTTTTTTCGTTCCTGAATGGCATGTATAATTTGTGTATTTCATATTTTATTATCTGTGAATAATTTATGATGTATGCTCGAGTTTATAGAAAACGACCAATGGAAAAAAAATAGCTCATGAAATACCGCAATGTGACAAGACAGGACCAATATGCAGGGCAAGCAGAAACAGTGAAATATTTGCGAAGTCTGTGTAACACATATTGATTCAATATTGTCACATAATGTAATTTTTTTTTACATTGAATACGTATATATATGTTTAAACTTTTACATGTCTGTGGTTTACTGTGAACTATATATACTGCCACAATCAAACAATGAATGTTAAAAGGTTAGTTCAGTTTATAATTGGAATTATTGCATTAATACCGTAATACCAGATCGCGGAACTCCAATATGCTGTAGTATTGTACCCCATGAGGAAAATTCGGCGGGCCTCCGGTGGCCCGCCACCATGGTTGGTGGGCCACCGGCGGCCCGACGAGTTTTCCTCATGAGGTAGTGTCTGCTTCAGTAACTTGTGGTGCACTCTGTCATATTCAATCGGAGGTCTGGATTCACTGACTCATTTCCGTTCAAATGTCAACAACTTTCTTCTCCGTTAAATGGGAACTACAGAGGAACATTGTTTTAGTAACTTGTTGGGAAATGACCTTTTAAAGTGAACACTGCAGCGAAGAAGAGAACATAGAGTTACTCGGTTAAGAAGGACACCAAATATAGATCACATCTCCAAAACAAAAAGCAATCAAATATACATAATCTTGTATATTATACTTATTTTCCACAAAAATGGACTTAGATCAGTCTCCTTTATAGCGCCCAAATGTAGCCCCTTTAGATAATAATCCTGAACCCTAACAGACACCTTATTTCATATTAATTACCACGCGTAGCATTATGACTTGCAAGGCAATCACTTTCTCTTTATTTTAATGGGAAGTGGGTTAAACTGCTCTCTTTCATTTTTATGTATGTATGTGATCTTGTATTTCTGCCAGCTTGTCTTTTTCTTTTTTACACGAAGAACAATAGTTCTTCGAGTGACGCTAAGAAACGAGTCTGTTAGCGGCACTCGCATATATACATCTAATTTCGGATCTAGCAAACTATAAGCCCGATTATGATGCTTGAACTTGCATTTGAAAGCTCTTTGCCATACTAAGACACACACACAAAAAAATGGATCGGTAAGGACCTCCCTGGGACCCCCTAGAGCGATTTGAAAAAAATAATAATCAGAATTTCACATTTCTGGTGAAAGCACTAACTCTATACCATATATGCGGCCGAAGCTTGCGGAATCATAATCTACGCTTCAATACCTTTCAAACAGTGTATCACACGTCAAAATCGGTGAAAGGGTTCAAAAGTTATGACTTTTTCAGCCGAATCACAGAATTTTCACAAATGATAGAAAAGGGCGTCTTTTTTTGTTTTTTTGTTTTTGCTTTAACCCCAAATGGTTGGTACTTGAGGGTTTTGGGGGTCAATTGAGGGCCCCAACAAGGAGTTGCCGTTTTCGAGATATGGAGCTTACCATGATCCAAAGTCGACCTTTTGTATGAATACTATGCATTTTTTTTTAATACGCAATCTTACAAAATAAGTGATATCAGTACAAGAACCCCTTCGGGGTGAAGGGAAGAGTGACGCAAGAATTCTACTCACAAAGGAAGTTATATCCATTTTGCGAGTGACTTTCTTTGTGTCACTATGGGTGACGGGAGAATATTAAGTCTCTTAATTTTATTAGAAAGGAAACAATTCCCCCATAGTAACAAAAAGAAAGTTACTCGTAAAATGGATATCACTTATTTTGTGAGTAGAATTCTTGCGTCACTCTTCCCTTTACCCCGAAGGGATTCTTGTACTTATTAAGAATATATTCTCAGTTCTTATCTTATATATGTGGTAGAAAATATTCTATCTTATCATAAGTTGGCGTAACGAAATAAAAAATTAATATATGTGCGTTCGGAAGCTCACACTTAGCTACAAAGAAAGGACATTACCAAATTGTTCGATTTATTTTGTATTTATTGACTGTTAATGTGTGTTTAAATTACGCTATGTTAGTGTATGCTAAAAAGAACTGTGAATATCTCTTTAAACATCGTAATTGAGGACTTGAAATGGAAAACCATGTAAGTGCCACAAATCCAAAAATCGCGTTTTCGATGTTAAAATGTTTGAATTGCCAAACCTTAACAACATGCAAAAATCTAGAAGTTTCCAGACCATTGCAAATAGCTGAAAATCGCAACGGAAGATGATGTAGTTACGTGTGTTCAAGGCGTAGAAACCTTCAGTTTTCATCTTCCTTGTAAAATGTCGTTTGTGTCACTTACATGGTTTCCCATTTCAAGTCCTCAAAATTGTGGTTATATCATCACCACTTCCAGTTATTTCTTACCGGAACTGTAGCAATCATATACATACTAGCAACACGTTTTCTGTGATACGTCACAGCGAACAAGTTGGTACAACGGAGAACCTATGACTACTCCGGTTCCAGGTTTGAATGTATGGTAGAGAAACCAGTTAAATATGAAGTACAATAATCAGGGACTGATACAAAATAAAAATCAAAAGAATGTTTTTTGAAAAAAAGGCTTTTTTTTATTTTTGATTACAAATCCCTATGCCGTAATTTTATTTTATACATATTTGTACAAACCAAAACCTGTCTTCTTAATATTGACATGCTTCACACAGTAAAAAGGCAATCTCAAAAAATATTATCTTTGGAAGAAAACATTGCCTGAGCGAAACCAGTTCCTGCAATTGCTCTCACAGAGTATTTTATTTTTACATATATATAGATAGAGATATATCACTATAAATGCATGTAGAAACATGTATTATAATTTCATAACAAGCAAGCACATGCCTGGTCTTCTGCGGATGAGTTTATACAATAAACATACATGAACTTCATTATCAAATGAAAATGTAAACTCTTTTTACGTTGTTTTAGAAAAAAAACTAAGAAAATATTACGTTTCTTAAGATAAAAAGAAGACATTTTGTGTAATTCATTAGAAAAAAAGTCAAATCTCACCCTAAATAAATTTCTGTTTTTAACAAAGCATGTACTTTTCCTCTTTTTTTCTTTTTTTCAAACTATACAATCGAATAATAAAATAGAACAACACAGGACTCTAATATATGTATTTCGTTCGTATATAAATATTTTAACCTTCAAAGAACATAGGTCAACAATGAATAAAAACAGTAACAGGTACAGAAAAAAAGCTATATTTTTTTTCTGTAAAGCCAATTTGTTTTAATTACTCATAATCAACACATATTACTGTTGTTTTAAATGTATATATATCACTTTAACACATCAATGTTGATAGAGGTATATTTCGAAAAGAAAAAAAGATGTCAGCAAAATTCTAGTTTCTTATTACAGCTAATATATATATTGTATTCATATCCATGAAATATATGTAGATATCAAATGAACACACCACTTATACGCCAA
>JAGDQP010008353.1:0-16578 GCA_022664845.1 Lepisma saccharinum | reverse complement strand
CGAATTTAGCTCAAAAGAAAGTGTGTTGTAACGATTAGAGTATATCCTCTTTTTTCTTTTTTAAGTGTTGTTTTAAATGACTTTAGGCGCTAACTTAAAAACACACAAAAGCAGAGTATAATGTTCTTGTACCATATCGTTACTGCAGTTTAATTGTCTGTACACGACGAAAAGTTAAATCTCATAATACTCCAAAAAAAAAAAAAAAAAAAAAAAAAAAACAAGGAGAGAAAATAACACTGATTGGTATTCAATCCTTATTTTTGTTATGTTTCAATAATTCTGACTGCTGTTATCGTCAATTAACGCTTGGATCATGAAAACAAACTGAGTTCTTGAAACGTCACAACTCAAACGATCGCGGATGAAAAAAACAAAACGAAGAAATAATTTGTAAATATTGTGTTTCTCTGCAAAATAACTTGTGTGTTTCTTAGTGATTCAACTAAATATTACGATTTAGTAATTAGTACCAATGGTACATTTTCAAGGACGACTCTTTCACTAATAACACAAGGTGTCCGTATAGTGTGTAGGTATGTAATAAGTTTTCTTCAAATGGAATAGCTGAATTTGAAGCACACTTTTAAAAAAGTCAGCGTAGATAATGAAAACAGCTTATGATTCTACCAAACGAAAATTCTACACAGGCACTCTTTAATGTTTTTTTTTTTTCATATTAGTTGGGTTTTGATGCACAAACCCTGCCTTTAACAAATGAAACTAGACAGTCGATTCACATGACACCGTGAAGAGTTAATTTCTTGTCAAATAGGCTAGTGTTTTTTTTTTTATTATTATTAATATATGTTCGCGAAGACGTGGTTGGTGAGTGTATAGCTCAAGCCATTAAAACGGGTCAGTGTAAAAAAAAAAAAAAATATACCTAGATATATTTCCGAAATTTGACCTAAAAACTGAACTTAGACCTTGAACTATACCAATAAACTGCAAACTGTTTAGAAGGAACCCAAAAAATCTCCATTGGTATGTCAAAGAAATCTTGTAAAAAAAAGCGTTATTAAATTCTTAATAAAGTACTGGCAACATTATCAGAAGACGCCAGTAATAAATAAATCATATACTAACGTATACATATAGAGGCGCTAATTGTATTCCTGTTATTCCAATAAGTGCGGTTATGTGAGGAAGTTTTTTGAAATGATAAAGAGTGTGCGACACACTACAGCATGTTCATAAGATTACAATCAGCATCCTGAATCAAGGGGTTTGTTCGCTAGTCATACACTTCTAGCACCAGTGCACACTATGTACACTTGGTTGTTTGCGAAGTTAAAGCAGCTGCTGTTCGACCGGTCAGTGCAGGTGCATGTAGTGAAACTTAGTGCAGGTGCACGTACTAAAACTTAGTGCAGGTGCACGTAATGAAGCTAAGTGCAGGTGCACGTAGTGAAACTTAGTGCAAGTGTACGTAGTGAAGCTTAGCGCAGGTGCACGTAGTGAAACTTAGTGCAGGTGCACGTAGTGAAGCTTAGTGAAAGTGCACGTAGTTAAGCTCAGTGCAAGTGTACGTAGTGAAGCTCAGTGCAAGTGTACGTAGTGAAGCTCAGTGCAAGTGCACGTAGTGAAGTTCAGTGCAAGTGCACGTAGTGAAACTTAGTGCAGGTGCACGTAGTGAAGCTTAGTACAAGTGCACGTAGTGAAACTTAATGCAGCTGCACGTAGTGAAGCTTAGTGCAGGCACTTTCTGCTTCTGCTCCTCAGTGAGTGGAGATAAATAACAATCGCATTGTGTACTCAGTACAAGTGAGAAAAGAGACTTTAGCACAAATTTGGCAACGGCTTGAGCCATAATTGCCTAAAGACCATTAATGAAATTAAAATAAAACAAATTTGGTAGAATATTCAGATTATATGTATTACAGACCTATAATCGTAACCCTTAATTCAATAAACAACCTTATATTATATATAATGTTGCCATTACTTCATTAACAATCCATGTATAACAAATCAAGAAAAGAAAATATACCTTTAAAAATAATGCATTAGAGTGATACACCAGAAATTAACATCTTTTTAGATTCTTCGAGACAAAGAAAACTTCTTTTTTTTTTTGTTTTTACTTTAGCTGCAACCTTCAAAATCAACCCCTGCAATGGGGGTAGGAAGATGCTTGCTTACATACATGATATATTCCCAAATTAAGAAAGAAAAAAGTTCTGTTACAAAAGCGATACATTTATGGCACTCATATTATGGACCTACATCAGGCATTTTTTTAAAAGATAACACAATAACAATACTGAATATAGTTCGTAAGTTATTCTGAAACTTACATATAAGGATGTTTTTGTTCTTATAAATACCTTTTCTTTTTCAATGATTACACTTGTCGATACTAGAATTCGAAATATATAAAAGCACAAGCTGCATGTACTAACCTGATTCCTGAGAATTTATATAAATATCTGATTGTGGCATATTTCGTATGAGGAAGACATTTTGTGTTTAAAGTAATAACAAAGCCAAGCGGAAAGTAATAAAAAGTTTAATAACAGCAGTAACAATGAATAAAAACTAGTAACATATAGTTCTTCAACAAATCTTAGTACATTGTTATAATATTTAAAAGAACAAATTTCTTATTTTTTTTTAATTGTAATGTGGCATTCGTAACAAAGAATAAATTTAATATTCAACACATTTTTTAAATTTTCTTCTTCTTTTGAATCAACATAGCGTTCAATTCCATGTATGGGAGAATGTTTTAACCATAGAGTTAAGAAGAAAACAGAGAGAACATACATGACGTCACATGAAGCCAAATTACGGTTCATCCGCAGCCATCTTGTGTGGTGACCCCATTAGAGTCCCCTCTATACCGAGTACTGTGAGGATTGCCTTTTTCGATAGGAGGATGAGTGCAACTCAGAGAGGCAATACTCGGAAAAGAAGGTCTCTACATATGAGGCCAAGTTAATATGGCCGAAATGCCTCGTCCCTTCCGTCTCTTGGCTTCATTCCCCTCTCCCACAACACAACCTAAGGTTCCCTCTACTTATATTCCTAACTCTACTTACGTTCCCTCTACTTATATTATGTTTTTAACAGCATGTTTTTGTTTTGTTTTTGTCTTTTTTTTTTTCTTTCGTAAGAGTCGCATCATGCCACGACAATCTAATGTTGGTCTATAGGTCCTAATTTTGAGAAACCTATCCTCATTTTGGGAGTAAAAATAACTACCAGCACATCAATTTGCAAAAACTGTCGACTTATCAATTCGAATTAAGTTAAAAATGAAAGTATTTGGACCTAATTTGTATTATCTATCAATGTTGCAAGTGGTATTTTTATTTTTATATATAAAAAATATTTTTTTCCTTTTAAAAAGCTACACAAGTTTCTCGTTCGCATATTTTTTTTTATTTGTTGGACGATTCTCGACTGCTTGTTCACTAATAAGAGTCAATCAGTTCTGGATTTTTTTTTTGTCTATTAATTTAAAAGTAAGCACATAAGAAACTCGGTACAATGGAAGCATCAACATGGTACAGTAAAGAATAAAGAAAGGCACATGCCCTTCCAGAATTAGGTTTCTTGCATACCCATTTACTTTTATGATACCCCGGTCCAAAAGATTCCATCAAACTTAAAAATTTCAGTCCTCTTCCATGTTTAGCTTCTGACAAAAAAAAAAACCGTTCCTGAGGTTGAACCAAAATCAAAATTGCTTTTTAACTGTGATAAAGAAAGAAATGTGAAGTCATTTTTTTTTTCTTTTTGCAACAGCTTAATTTGATCACGATTTATTCCTCAAGAAGAAAACGAACCGAAGATATGAACAACCTCCATGTTTACAAGACTGATCTTAAAAGTAAATATGAGGAAGCATCGTATGGGAAGCTTTACTAAGTTATAACAGAACTGGACAGTACAATGGAACATTGACATCCTTTACATATATTGTACATTACTTAACTGTTAGCACATGCAGCTTGTGAGAAAAGTGTCACAAAATTTGCAACACATTTCAACTACGGGAAGAAGATCATTCCTTAAAAAAAAAAAAAAAAAAAAAATGATGAAAGATGGGCTTCTGTAAATATGAATTACTCTTTGGCTCAGACCTTTCCAAGTCTTATTTAGTATTTCTTTCGCTGCCGTTTACAAACATTATTCTACATACAAAACTGGTAATACAACAGCACGCACGCAAAAGTTTCTTTTTTTTTTGTTTGTTTATTGTTTGTTTTGTTTTCTTATGAAAAAGTGTCATTGAAGCTCATTGAACACAGCATTCAGTTCAAAAAATATCACTGAGAGATTATTATTATTATTATTAACCACATTTTCTTGCAGGAAAAACTTTAATTCCTTGCATTTTCTTCAAAGCAAAATAACATTATCAATAATAATATATTCTTGAATATAATAACAACACATTGTACAGCAATATCTTGGCACTATCTTTATATTCGTTAAGAGTTCTCCACAGTTGGTCATACTGAAAGATGCAAGATTGTATGGGATTTCAGGAAATGATGCAATTTTTGTCCTTTTCATCTTTCTTCGTTGGTGAACATGTACCTGGAGACATATTCGCTGAGCGTTGTCTAGCACAAGCTATAGCATCGTTTGGCACGTAAGAAATTCGAACACCTCCATAGGCTCGTCGTGGTGGAAGCTGGTACGCAAATTCGTCCTCACTGCTTGAACTGGAGCACGTAGAACAGTAACTCTCTTCATCATCGTCCCGATGCGTTCGCATTTTCAGGAAACGGTCCACTACTTGGTTCTCAAGAGCTGCCTCTGAAGTTGTCTTTCTAGGCCCTATCGAATCGCCACCATCTTGTTGTAAAGATGTATTAAAGCCTGATCTACCCGAGTAGCTTCTGCTGCGTGGGAAAGTTCCTGTACGACTGCTCACTTCCACAGTAGTCCTCTGACTGGACGAACTAGTAGAGTCCTCTACCGGACTCGGCTCAAATCGAACACTTAACTGTCCTTTCGGCGATGCACAACTTGAATCACCACTTTTACTACGATTTTTTGAACTTAGATTACTCTTGCGGGGAATTCTGGCAGGCTGAGAAGGACTTGTCGATGCGGAGCTCGTCTCTGAGCGACCTGCTCCCGACGCGGTTGCAGGAATTATTGCCGCTGCCCCTGCGGGGGCTTCGCCACTCAGATCGGGCATCGACGAATGCGCTGAACCTGGCCTAAGCCACGATTCTAAATTAATATCAACAAAGTTTAAAGGATCTCGACAGCGTCCTGATGTTGGGGAAGTAAGTTTATCTTTTGTTTGCAGAAGTCTGTGTAATTCGGGACTCACCACGCCACGTTCAGCGATAAGTTTCTCTAAATTTCGTTCGAGTATCACTCGGTCTAAACCTCGTTCCACATATAACCGTTCACCTTTGTACGTTATTCGATCCACTTCTTGCGAGGGCGGCGGTAAAGGTGGGCGTAATGCAGACTCTTCTGTCTGCAGAGCTACTTCAGAAAATCCTCGATGAGTCAGAGATAACTCTCCCGCCGAGGCACTATGGTCCAATTGCTGAGTCAAAGACGTACTCATACTTGTCATTATGGGGCTCGTACAGGTCGCAATAGGACTTGAGCACGTGGACATTGGTTTGGGTCCAAGTTTCGGAGAGTGTTGAAGCGCACGACGACCCATCTTCGGTGATCTTAAAGGGTGAGGGGGAGGTGGACTCCGAAGTCCAGGCACTGGCTGAGGTGGTGGAGGAGGAGATGATACACTTGGCGTCTTTCGTGAATGTCCGGGAGAAGTTGGTGTCGTGGATCGTTCCGAAGTTGCGTCGGATTTCCGTCGAAGTTCCAGTTTTGGTGATTCGGGTGGGGGCAGACGTCTCGAGGCTCGTCGACCTGTCACAGGAGACCTTTGCGTGATTTGTCCAGAACACTCACTCGCTTCGGAGCCTGAGTCGAATCTTGGTGTGCGTCTCACAATTCCCGCCTCGGAACTTTCCGATGCACTATCCGGAAGACGAACAACCGCACTACGTTTTGGTGACCCTGAGAAACTTGGCGGACGAGTGGGAGTGTTTGCCGTGCTGTCGGACGGTGTCGGTGGTTCCCCTTTGCTGCAGGCTATGGAACAGAAGATCGAACCTCGTCGAGGCAGGAAAGGACGACCCAGGAGAGAAGAGTGGCAGGTATGACAGCAGAAACATTGCTCCGTTGCATGCCAGTGCTGGCCCTCGTGACTCATTTGACCTAGAAGGAAGAATACATTTTGTAAATACTTCTCTCTATATACATCATTCTAAATAAAGCTTCAAAGAAACAAAATAAAGAGGTAAAATAATAATGTACAACATTTCTTTTTGTACAACTTGAAGCAAAACATCATTACAGTGGTTCATCGTTACAGATAAGTAAATAATTACACTGTGTTCTAACTATAATACCAGCTCAGTTACAACAGACTGCCAAAGTTAACATTAAGGCTCCTCGCTAGTCCCGTCCCCACTTTTTAAACATTTTTCAAAATATTTCAAAATCTAATAACATTATCAAAATTTTAAGAAGATATATCTCTAGTACTTACAAATTACTATGAAATACAATGGACAGCGATCTCGAGATCTTGTCCATTGATGAGTGATACGTTGTCAAAGATTATGATGTCATTGTTTAATTAATTAGCGAGGAGCCTTAACAGTATGTTATTTTGTTTTAATGTACGCCAATTAATTTAATTTAATTAACAATGTAATTTATGACTTAACAGTATGTACGCTTAATTTTATTTATTAGTTGAGCTTAAGAGGCAGCGGTACTTGGCTCCGAGGGCTGCAAAATAAGCTTCCAATTAGCAGTGATATTCACAGATTTCTACGAATATCACGGTTTTATCAAGTTATTTCGAGAAAATTGATCAACAGACCCTTGAACATAATACATGACATTGTAAAGATGAATTAGTAAGGGTTACACGAAGTATTCTTTTTTCTCTTACAAATAAAGATTATTTTAATAACCCACATTGCAAATTTCTCATGGATATTTCGATTATAAAAAAAAAATCTTATTTCTAAAGAAAAAATAGCTCGAAAGGCCATCGCTTAAATACCGTCACAATACCATGTTCATCTGGCTACTGAGTATTTTTTATTGTTTTCAAAAGAGCCGGATAAAACCATGATACTCCAAGAAATGTGTTGAAATCAATTTTATATTGGACGTTTATTTTGCAGGCCGTCGTAGCCAAGTAGCTTTGTCTTTTAACCATATTATCAGCTATTATATATAATATATGTAATCATGTGGAAGGAATCTATATTTAAAACAGAAAAATCAGGGTAAAAAATAAACAATATCAGAAAAGAAACTGTAATTGGTCGAGGAGTAAGACAAGGATGCCCTCTCTCACCAATTTTATTTAAGGTCAGTTCTACAATCGACCGCCAAACTTCTAGTCAGCGCTAAGGTTGAGGCCAAGTCTGATTTTGCGTAATCTCATTGGCCACAATCAGACTTGGCCTCCACTTAGCGCTGACTAGAAGTTTAGCGGTCGATTGTAGAACCGACCCTTAACACGTTTGTATAAAAGGTGATTGAATAATGAAAGAGGAGTGAATAATATGCATTAGAGGTGCATATGTTAAGGTTCTTATAGCAGAGAAAAGAAACACCATTTACGTATTTTTCACATAAAGAATAGAAGCAGCTGAAAATAACAATAAATAAACATTTGCAGAGTTATTATTAATAATAATTATTATTATTAACTCCGCAAGTGTGATGGAGCCGAAAATGACAGCGCAACATAGACATAAATGGAGAAGGTGTAGAGCGCCTTGAAGGATTTAATGTTACTCATTTGTTCCCTCCGAATGAACTTTACAAAGTGCAAGATATTATGATACTAACACATTATTTGACATAATTACATATTACATTCAGTCTACGACATGAAAGATCGATTAGTAAATAAAATTTAAAAACATTATCATGAAGAACGCTAGTTCTTCGAGTGACGCTAAGAAGCGAGTCTGTTAGCGGCACCCACATCTATACAGCTAATTTCGGATCTAGCGAACTATAAGCCCGATTTTGATGCTTGAACTTGCATTTGAAAGCTCTTTGCCATACTAAGACACAGAAAAAAAAATATGTCGGTAGGATCTCCCTGGAACTCCTAGGGCAGTCCGGAAAAAAGTAAAAATTTCACATTTCTGATGACAGCACTGACCCCAGATCGTATAGGCGGTCGAATCTTGCGGAATCGTAATCTACGCTTCAATACCTTTCAAATGGTGTCTCACACGTCAAAATCGGTGAATAGGTTCAAAAGTTATGACAGCCAAATCACAGAATTTTCACAAATGATGCAAAAGTTTGTCTGTCATTCTGTGTTTCTTTTTGCTTTAGCCCCAAATGGTTGGTACTAGGGGGGGGGGGTCAATTGCGGGCCCCGTTGGGGTAAAAAAAAAGGCTGACTTTTTAATAGGAATTACCGTTTTCGAGATACGGAGCCTACCATGATCGAAAATCGACCTTTTGTACGAAAATTATGCACTTTAATATATATATATAGGCGGCCTTACAAAATAAGTGATATCAGTACAAAAACCCTTTCGGGTTAAAGGGAAGAGTGACGCAAGAATTCTACTCACAAAAAAAGTGATATCCATTTTGCGAGTGATTTTCTTTGTGTCCTTCTGGTGTTTCCTTTGTAATAAAATTAAAGAGATTTAGTAACCTCCCTTCCGCCATAGTGACACAAAGAAAATCACTCGCAAAATGGATATAACTTTTTTTTGTGAGTAGAATTCTTGCGTCATTCTTTCCTTTACTCGAAAGGGTTTTTGGTACTGATTGTAATTACAAATAGAAGAAAATAACACAAAAATATTAACTTCAATTTAACTTTGGCAAGAAGTTGTAACTCTGCGGACATTTATAGTGCATTAAAATATTCGAATCAACTCACAAATCATTTTAATGCATGGTCTAAACATTCATATGGTGATGTAAAAACAACACACCCAATAGCAAAACAATATACATGGAAAAGGACGTGGTCCTAAGGTTTTTTTTTTTTAAATAAAATTCCAACAGACGTTGGGGAAAACATATCTTTCCAAAAAAAAATAATCTCGCAGTCACTTGAATAGTTATCAGCTGAAGAAAAAAGAACTGAAAGTAATCATACTATGTATTTTATTATTTCACGGAGGCCAAACAGGATTAATATTTATTAGTTATCACAAACAAGATTTTCATTCTTACAATATAAGAGGCCAAAAGTACTTCTAAAAGCAGTCAAAGGGAAATATGTAGGAAGTTATGTAGAAACGCATATCTTATTTATTATTTCATATGCTTAAAAGCAGATCACGTGAAAATGTTCCATTTCACGTACTGACAAAAAGACAATGAACGCAATAAATGAATAAATTAAAAATTATACGCTATAATTGATTTTAAAACTTATTAAACTGTTATTTTTGTATCAGTTCTTCTAACATCACGATTAATATCACGAAAATTGAAATTGAAAATATACAGAACGGTTATTCTGCCGGTAATACTTTACGGTTGCGAAAGTTGGAGTACGACCCTAGCAGATGCACATAAATTACGGGTGTTTGAAAATAAGGTTTTGAGAAAGATATATGGGACGAAATGACTGGAGAATGGAGGAGACTGTATAATGAAGAACTCCACGAACTGTACGATTCAGCAGATGTTGTAAAAATAATGAAATCGCGACGACTAAGGTGGGCAGGCCATGTAGCTCGGATGGGGGAAAAACGAAGATTATATTCTATCCTGGTTCGAAGGCCGGATGGAAGGAGGCCATTGGGAAGACCGAGACGTCGTTGGGAGGACAATATTAGAAGAGATCTTTGAGAAGTAGGTGTTCGTGATGAAAACTGGCTTGATATTGTCCAGGGTAGAATCCAATGGCGAACGTTTGTTACTATGGCGATGAACTTGCGAGTTCCATAAGCCATAGAGTTAGTTAGTTAGTATTTGTGTATCAATGTAATACATCATGTACATTAATCTGCTGTCTAAGTTTCATTCACTTAGTGATACTTCTTCTTAGTGTAGGGATTTCAATTTTTTCGCCAGTGTAATAAAAACAAGTTATTTTTAATGTCTGAAAAATATATCGATTGCCATTTTTACTATTTTCTCTTGTATTCTTTACAGAAACTCGTAATATTTAACTTTAAAATTATGTTCTTTTAATAAAGTAAGATTTATTTGTGGATGAAAGTTTTAATTGATAATAATGGTCACGGTTGGGGGGGGATAAATGACACAGTTAGAAAGAAATGTGGTGGTGGTGGTAATAGTAGTAGTAGTAGCAGCAGTAATTATAATTTCATGAACAATGAAAATGTTATACTTAAAAGTTGGACAGTCCAGTAATATAATAAACTTTCGGGTTTTGTTTTAATGTACACTCAGGTTTATACAAAATGATTGATGGGTATATTTTGTAAGTCCAACAAGTTGCAGTTGCACACTACATTTTAAATCTATATCGAAAACTGCTTCAGTATTATCATTTTGTTCACTTTGTTGAAGTTGGAAAGTGAACTGACAGGACACTTTCTATGATTCTGAGTGTACATTTGATCTTTTAATAGGTACCAGAACTATAAATAAGTGTGTCTTGTATATAAAAAAATATTTAATCTTAATTTCAACTAGCTTCTTCGATATTTAAAGTATAAGTACATGGTTAGAGAAGCAGACAGCAGCACGAAAAAAAATGTTACATCTTTGACAATTTTTAAACAATCCTCGCACATCTGAAATGAGTTCATGTGTTATGACATCTTGTACACTTTTCCATATCCAAACACAATTTGAATACTTTTCTTTGTACACTTTTCACACAAAACTTGAACTGTACGAATTAGTAGTTTTGGTAGCCAAGAAAGGAATTAAGACCAATCAAATTGTTATTAACGTCCTAAACAAGCTTCTAAGATAGAATATACAGTTTTTTTGATAAAGTGGGCTCTGAACCACTCCATTCAATAATCCCCTCGACAGGTATTGAACCCGTGGCCAGAGAAAGAGACCACTCTAACCTTTCGGTCACACCGAAGCCAGGAAGAAATTAGGAACGTTAGCTGGAGCTAGGATAGCACTCGGGTCGTCTCTGTGATCTTTAATGCAAGGATGGGCTTAATAAAATAGATGTTTCAACAACAGCACAGAGGTCATGTCTGGGAGTTAAAAAAAACGTGTATTAGGTTTGTAGTCTATTAATTGCAGACACTAAAATATCTTAGACACATTAGATAACCCAAAAATAAGCTGTTTAGCTCCCTAGTAGCACAGTCATCGGGCGAACGTTGGGCCAATCATGTTAGGTTGGCCCATCGTAGGTCCACCGTTGGCCCGATGACCTGTGCTACTAGGGATACAAAGAAAACGAAAGATGTGATGATTCGTTACAAAAAGGAAAGGTGAAAACCTGGAAGAAGAAAAAGTAAAACTAGTAAACAACATTGTTCAACTATTACGACAGCCATTATCTCTTTTCTTGTAACTATGCATAACTTCTTTGTATTTATATAATTAATAATCTCGAGCTTTCGGATTAACGTTCAGTCCATTCTCAAGGTTATTTAATAAGATTTAATTATGTAAATAAGTACAAATAAGAGTAAATTCGAACGAACCTGATAACACCATACTGAATTGCGTAAAATAACACTACCATGAAATCTTTAAATGCACAAAGCTAGTCAAATTAAAAGGATCTGCCAGCTTTAGAGTTTCCCAATGAAGAGTGATTATATAGTGGACTGGGGACAGTGAAATTAAATCTAAAATGATTTTTTTTCTCTATCTTCATTTGGTTGAGACTCTAACGTGAATTTTTAAAACGTACAAAACTAAACAAACGAAAAGGGCCTGCCAATTTTAGAGCCACAAGATTAAAAATAACCTAAATACGTCAGATCATTGAACCTATATCTGAAATCATTGTCTCCCTACCTCCTTTTGGTTAACGGTGTAGACCATCCCCGCCATCTTGGTACGCACTTTCCACTGATTTACATGGGATTTGTTTTACTCGTCTTATATCTCTCAGGAGCGTAATTTTAACCAAAGGGTATATAATCTTTGATTTTAACTTCTGTTGTCGCCTAGTTTCTCGTCATGTTATCTTGGACTCGTGCTATTTTGTAGAAATGCAATATTTTACACACGAACAGTGTAATTTCCTCTTGACATATTGTGATTCAAATAACTAACTATTAATAATACTTATATATTTGAAGAAACTTCACAAACCAAAACTACACAAGAATCAAAATAACCACCAAGACAAATTCGTGAAAGCGGAACTTGAATATTTTATTTCTGACAGGCATAAAATGAGTAGAACAATTCCCATGTAAATCAATGGAAAGTGCATACCAAGATGGCGGGGATGGTCTACCCCGTTAATGCGCTAACGTGAAATCATAGAATGGAGAAAGTTTGATAGAGGAAATTGTTAAGCAGATATTGTCTATTTAAATTTGCAATCGAAATACACTGTATGTAATCACGCGCGATCTTTCTTTCTGTTGGAAGAAAAAAAAATGACTCCTCATTTCGTGGTAAACTCGCCAAACCTCGGCATGTCTTTGCCAGCGCGTGGGCGTAGAAGTTAAAGAACATGTGAGGAAATGAAGACGCACTCCTGTTGAGTGTGAGGAACAGACGATACGAACTAGCACGTTTGCTATTTCACTACTACATGGCAAGACAATCATTTTCATCATACAGAGTTGCCAATTGCAGATTGATTTCACTAAATTATCAAGATGTATATATGTTTCTTTCCATGGCAAAGTTATTTGCAACATTATTTTACATGCTATGGCTGTTGGAAGTTCCTCCAATCCTATATGGAGGAAACGTCTCTGTATGTAATTGAATGTGAAAGAGGAACGAATCTAAAGAAGAAGGATAGAAGATAACACCACGACAAAAATCTACCATAAGATCAGAGAGGAAAAAGACAACGACGATCCGAACGAAATATGTTCACATGACCTGTCAGTGGCGATGGTGATGGAAATTTGACTAAGATATTTGCACTATTTTAGCTACATTTAGAATAGTATCACAAAAGTCAAACCTTCGTTACCTTGGTCGACACCAATGGGCTCTCCACAGGAATCACAGTACTCAGCAAACATAGCGTCAAAGCAATGCAAGCAGTAGGGTCTCCCATCGCGCATGATGTACCTCTGCCCGCCCAACTGCCGATCGCACTCGAAGCAAGCGAAATGCTTCATGTGCCACGCGCGACCTTCCGCTTCTGTGCATTCGTCTGCCAAAATTATCTGAAAGAAAACAGAACAATATTTAAGGATATTGCTATCAAAGCTGTACATTATGAAGAACGTATCCAAGTGAAGGGTTTGAACCCCATCGAAAATTACAATTTATATGTAAAATCAGTATAATTGTAGTTTTAATTACACACGTTTTACACAAAAGTCAACCATAGACCCCCCAAAGAACTCCTGTCCCTACAAACTTGCAACTTAAAGAACTTACTTTAAATATACTTGAGAAAATAAACGTTAATGAACTTCAAATATATAAAAGGTTACCACTTTAAAATAATCACTTATGCAACCGATGCATTTTTTTTTTAATGCTAGTTTCAAAGTCCATCTGTAGTTAATGTGAAAATTACCACTTATGAATTATTTATCCTATACGATGCTTCAATGGGTCTAGGCCAGCGTTTCTCAACCTGTGGTCCGCGAAGATGGGACACGCGGTCTGCAGCCAGACTTAAGAATGTAATTCTTAGTGATGGTTCACTTTAATACTTCTACTTTATTTTACTGTGTTTCCGTGGGTATTCAAAACATGCGCTAATATTTATTATGCTAAAAACTTGCATAATTTTAAAAAAAATTAATTAGGTTCACACAACTTATTGTCCAGTCATATTAGGTAAAAAAAACAACCTCTACCTGGAAATAATTCGCTTAAAGGAGATACTTCGCATATGTGTAACACTAGTACTCAGTAACAACATATCAAAAATCAACACTTGTGCATGCTGTGCTACGGCCTCCATCTTGGATAATGGCCGTCGATTTTCACTTTTTTTTAATCATATCTCGGTAATCGTTGGAAATATGAAAACAATTAAAGAGAGAGATATTAAAGGTCATAAAAAAATAAATCTTATTTGTCCTTATAACTTTTGTCCTATATCTTACGGTTTTCGAGAAAAACGTAAATTCAAAAATCATACTTTTTTAAGTTGTTGTAAGTTTACCATGTAAATTACTTTTAACACGTACATTAATCTCCAATTTTATGATTTTTTTTTTAAATTTACGTTTTTCTCGACAACCGTAAGAGATAGGACAAAAGTTATAAGGACCGAAACGATGTATTTTTTTATGGTCATTAATTATTGTCTCTAATTTTTTTTCATATTTCCAACGGTTACCGAGATATGATTAAAAAAAAGTGAAGTGAAAATCGGCGGCCATTTTCCAAGATGGCGGCTGTAGTACAGCATGTGCACGAGTGTTGATTTTTGATATGTTGTTACTGGGTACTAGTACTACTCACATGCGAAGTATCCCCTTTTAGAGAATGTTTTTCCAGGTAAAACCCCAATATGGCTGGACTATTAGTGGTCCGTAGACTTGTTTCAGACATATTACTGGTACGGTACTTAGATTTATAAAAAAGATTGTAAAACGCTGGTCTAGGCAACACCGACTTGAAGATTATTCAATATTACTTTAATTACCATGCAAAAAAAATACATTGTGTACAACTTTATGTTATTTTAAATACAACTAGCACTCATAATTTTAATAATAATTGATATTGTATCATATGAAATAGTAAATGATCAAACATAGCCCCGTGGATGGTGGTGGATGCATCGGTATTCAGTAGAAATGCAGGTTCCGAGTCTTGATACTCGCTGTACTAACAGATTTTCTAGCGTTTCTTTTAATTCCACGAGGCTAACACCGGTATGATACCTGAGCAGAGGTCGTATTCCCTACTGTTTAAATAAACGAAATTACGTATACTGTATTTTTACAGTAATTTTAGAAAAAAACGTGATCTTAATTACATTCTGTATTTATTCAATTACGTGTCTTATTTTCTCATCTTCATCTATAGCTGAAAATTTTCGCATTTGTCTTCACCTAGATTCGAACCTGAAGCTTGTGATTTGTTGTCCGTTGTTTTTACCACTCCGCCACACGGCCATTCTTTAAGAGTAATAAGTCGAATATGCACTCCATTGATTCAGACATAGAATGTGCTGACATAGACAGTATTCTCATTCCAGAATGACTTTAATCATAGGGCATGTAGAAGTATTAGGTATGTTATTTTTTGTATAAGACGTGTCATTTCTCCATTACATAAATAGTTTCGAACACACAGACGATCTTCGGAACGATATCGGCCAGTGTTCAGTCGTTATCTCGCAATGACATCTTCAAACAGTCATATTTCTGTTTGAAGACTGTCTGAAGACTGTTTGAAGACTATCTTCAAACAGTTAAACAGCCTTATAATTTAATCTGCCATGTTTTCCTGCAGGATTTCTAGATGAAGTACAACACGTTTCTCATGTTTCGGGGAATATATTTGAATGTCGAAATATCGTACCACGCCAATGTAGGTCAGTGTTTAGTCAGAACGGCCAACCATGATCTGTATCCGCGGTATTGGGCCAGTATAGGCCCGATATCGGTCAGTTATCCTTGTGCTCAGTTGCGTATTCTGGCTTTACAGCTTGGAGTACCACTAGCCAAAGTAATAAAATTTACAAAGACGTTACGCAGGACACACATAGTATTGACGAAGATGATAGATGTTCTGGCCTCTCTCTCATATAAATTATTATTATTTGTGTATATTAAAACATTTGTTCACAAGCTTACGCTGCAGCGGTAGCGTAGATAGCTTACACGATACGCTCCTGTCTGTACCTCTTGCGTATACTGACGCGAAAACTAAAAAGGTTTTGGTATTTCAAGTCGGTGGAGAACTGATAAGTCAGCTCAACGCCTCTTGTTGCCGTATGAAAAATATTCCTGTCGGGATGGGGAGAGAGATAATTTCCCAAAAATTCCATCTAGGGAATCCTCGATCTTTTGGAAATTCCCGATTCTAGACCTCCCAAAAATCAGGACCCCTAACTTCCCGTGAATAGAGATCGGAACAGGTTTTTTTTTTTTTAGATTTTCTTCCTGAAATTTCAGATATCCGCACACCCGTACCGCCTTATGCAACATCTGTATTTAAGTAAGTAGCTTCCAATTGATCTCATGATGATGGGTTAACATGAAAATTGACATCGCCCACCGGGTATCAAAGCCAGGACCGCTGGCACTGAAAGCGAAAACGTTACACATATGGCTACCACATACAGCTCTCTTCATCAATTTGCATACAATTTTTTTTTTTAGATTAATTGCAATGGGAACTAATGTGGAAACAGGAAGCATACAATAAAATTAATTATAACCAATATTCTATCTATCTATCTATCTATCTATCTATCTATCTATCTATCTATCTATCTATCTATATATATATATATATATA
>JAGDQP010008352.1:52539-63331 GCA_022664845.1 Lepisma saccharinum | reverse complement strand
CGTAAGAGTACAGATAATAAACGTAATCACTGGCATCTAACCGGGCAATAACAGTCTGTTACTGGTAAAAAGTACAGCAAACATTCACACTGGAATGTGTATATTTTACTCCTGTTTGTTATGCAACCATGTACTTCTTTTTTAATCGTTCCGCAAAAGAAATAAGTTATCGACTTGCTGCAAACGAATTATTGTTACTTGCTCATTCATGCTTAACTCAATCTCCCACCTTCACTTCTGAGAATTTCAGGGAACCTTTTACTTCCTTTTCGGCAATCTCTTGCGCACCCACTGCACAATTTCGAAGTATGCATTTTTGTATAGAACAGGTTTGAGGACTGAGTGTACCATGCTGTCTCAGTTCTACTTAGAGTTGCCAACTTTGGGAAATAAAATTACCGGCACTGCTAACTACATAAACAATAGGAGATAGAAACAGTTCCGAGAAAAGCACAAAAGAGTAGATGTGCAACTTCTTAACTTCTTCTTGTGCAGAAAAAGATACGTAATCGAAAACTAGGACTGGTTGAGCAATGCCTAATATTGGAAACTAAAATACGTCAATTTGAATAGCTCAAAACTAGACGCAACTACTAAGTGACTCATACGGTGTATATTCCAAGAGAAAATATATCAAATAAACCACAATATCAGGAACACAAAGAAAATAATTAATTAAGGCCATATCACGTAGGTCTACCTAAAAGTTTGACCTGAAATTTTGACAAAATGGGGGATAATTGACAATCTATGCACGGGGATAGAAAAGATATGAGTCCGCTCTTCTTTTTTCAAACAAGCAAATAAAAATAGGACATGCAACAGATCGGGAAAAGAGTGACTGGAAAATCAGATCTGGAAACTCGGATTCCAGATCTGACTATCAACTCTGACAGATATTATCAGAAACAAAAAAGCGGGACATAAATAGGGCTGATAAAGAGGTATGTTTTAGCAACCGACTTTAATCACAAAAATGAGTACAATTTACTGATGAAATATCGGCTCGTTGGCAACCCTACCCTGAATTTAAAAAAAGAAAAAAATATATGTTTTTAGAAAAGATGTTGAGAAATATTTAATGCGCTACTCCATTTCCAGCTTCGTTGGGTATTTCAGATCTGACAATTATATGAAAGCATTATCTGTAGGGTAAATATTTTATATTATGTGCTGCTGTTCTTGATGCAAATTTTAAAAATACTATACCCTAGACAAAGTCCATTAAGATCCTAAACAACCTAAATATCCTCATCTTCATTTTCCATCTTTATGAACACATTCTTTACAATACGTGACAATTACTTTATGTACACCCCACACCAATTTTTGACATCTGACAAAAGAATATTTGGTCTTCCTTATTTTCTCTCGTCCTACAGAAAGCACAACGTCCTGAATTTGGAGCTGGGTCAAAGTAGGTGTCTCCATCTGGTATTCCTGCATAATTTCAAATATACTTAATTTGAATTCTCTCGGCAGGCATTGCAGATTTAGTCTTATCTTCATGGTGTGTGTTATGTGTGTGTCAAACGTCTTGTAATCACCGAATTGCTCAATTACTGTCGAAATAACAATAAAATGAAAGAAAACGTTTAGTATTTAGGAGAAAAAGGGCAACTTAATTAATCGCGCGGGGATTTTTTTCTCCGCAAAATGCACACCACTCAAAAATAAATAAAGAATGCTCACTAACTGTTTGCGGGGAAAAAATAAAATCTGTATTCTCGTATAGCAATGGAGCTTTAAAAGGCACCTAGACAAAAGTTCAGAAGCTTCCGATTGAAAATAATATTAAAAAAAATAATAAAAATATGTAAGTATGGATAAAATTCCGCGCCCGACTAATTAAGGTTTAACAGCAAAATTTCTGTGAAATCCACGAGTAATATGTAAAATAATTTTAGTATTTAATTATAATTAGCGAGGATGATCAGCTAGTTTTCAGAAAATAACAGTCGCAATAGTGTCTGTGAGACCTTGGTACAGGTCACCAGTCCAATAGAGAAAATTACTAAAATTTCCGACCAGGCTGGTAGAATAGCAGCCGCTTGGCAATTCTAGTTCTACTGCTCATTGTGAATATTCTCTAACGTCCATTTTTCGGCGTTTCACGGGCCCCGGGAGGATCAGATGAAAAATATTTACACGCACTTCCTGTTTAAGTTGTGAAAAATCAATCAGACTAGTGGGACTACTTGGAATCACTTTAGTTTGCGTCTGGCGTGACTTTTTGAACAAAACCTATCACAGGTTCACGAATCAGTTACTGAAACACTGTCACGGTGATATATTTTCAAATCTTGTGTATATCGTTGCAATAAATTTCAACAACATAAAGCACATAAAATATGCATTACATGCCAAGTTGTGTTTACCTTAATTGTTTCATTTAATCAGGTTCTTAAAAATTATTAACCAGTGCTCTAAGCACAGTGATCCAACCGGGTAATAACATTTTCTCCCAGTCATAACAAACACAACGTTCGTTCAATGCATGTAATTCATGCTCTTGTTTGCTAAGTAACCTCGGATCATCATCATCATCATCATATTCAGCCGTTTTCTATCCACTGCTGGATGCAGGCCTCCCCCTTTTCTTTCCACATATCTCGGTCTGCTGATATCCTCATCCATGTAGCTCCTGAAAAACGCTTGATTTCATCTACCCATCTTACATTTGGACGTCGTCTCGGTCGTTTCTTTTCTCTAGGAATCCACTGTAGTACATTTGTCGTCCACCTTCCATCTGTTCGTCTAGCTATGTGACCGGCCCATCTCCACTTCATCTTCTTCGCAGTCTTGATTACATCCTCTACCTTTGTTTGTGCGCGAATCCATTCATTTCTTTTCCTGTCCCTCCTGGTTATTCCTAGCATGCACCTCTCGGGACAGGACCGGGAAACCGGGACTGTCGCCCCAAAAGGCTTCTGCCACTAACTGGGAGGAGACCCCTTAATTCCTCTTGCTGAGACTTAAGGGAACCGACCGGGGTAGACGCCTAATGTCCAATCCATACGTTCACGTCGTGGGGCCTGTTAGTACCCAAGCAACTGCTTGGCGAACGAACATGGATGGGCTGCTCACCAACCCGCATTAGCTGACAGCGTGGTGAGTCAAATGTCAGCACCCCTCCTTTCTTTACATATGATGGTACAAGCAAGGAAACCTCGGATATATTTTATAAATAGTTCTGCCAAGGAAATTTGTGTGAGCTATGTACTTGGCGAAAACTAATTATTAATTTTTATTATTACTTACTGGAAAGTTGCCCCATTCATGGTAACTTCGTCCTACCTTTTTACTTCAGAGAATTTCTGGGAATTCTCTATTTCCTTTGAGGAAGCTCTTGCGCACGCATTGCACAATTTTGTAACATGCAATTCTGAATATAGAAGGTTTTTAAACCATTTACTGATACTATGTCGAATCAAACTCTACTCTTAATAGTATTGGAAATATGAAGCTCTCAAGTTTATCTTAACATTATCTCCCCATGCTTTCGACAGCTTGTAGCTCCGAAACACGACGGAATTTCCACTCCCGATTATTAAGACTTGTTTACAGATGTACTATCATTCGTCCAAATTTGTCGGTTGTATTGTTACACTATTTGTAAAAGCGTGAGAAAAAGATTGTATTAACAACAACTGCAATAATTATGATCAGGGCTCGCAATGCACCGGAGCTGACCGGAATTGTATTCCGTTGCGTGAATATCTCTAGCCTTCTTATTTCGTCTCGTCACTGTAGTAGTTATAATAAAAAAATGCATATTAACAAAGGTAAAGCGTTCTATTTCGTGTAAATTTTCATTTCCAACTCTCGTTATTATATTAATAAAAAGTAAAAATAATTCATGTGCATAACATTTGTTGTTACAGACTGATTTTTTTTAAAGATATTGTTTTCTACAGAAAGTTAATTGTTGCAAAGTATGGGTTACCCAGCAACTGATTATTTTTCTTTGCCGTGAGGTTCATGGTTTAATGCAGACGTAGTTTTACCGAGCTCGTCGACATTTATTACCCACGGCTAGAGAAAGTTCAGAGAATACGATGGATAGCAACCAGCACCCAATCCCGGAAAGTCACGCGCCATCTGATGACCCGGAAGAACAAAATGAAGACGACATGGACTTTGAGCCAGACAATGAAGTTTCTACAACTGGCAATATTTCGCGAAGGCATTCGATAGCTACAGTACCCGAACACATAGTTAGAGGATCCAGGAAAGCAGCTGGATTTGATCCAGAGATAAACCAAGAGGCACCAAAAATCAACGAAGAGGAAGATGATGAAGACTGGGAATATGGTTCTGAAGAAAAATTGGAAGATTCTGATGATGATAATGAAGAAGAGTCAGAAGAACAAAAATCTAATGAACAAGAAACATCAGAAGGAACCAGCCTGAACAGATTGGAACTATATCGCAAAGACCAAAGGCTAATGTGGTTAGATGATAATGAAGAATTTGCAGGACTGAATATTACATCAGAGGAAAGTGAAAGAGAAGACGAGCCATATGATTCTACCATTCACGTAGGTACATCAATGTTTATATTTGATGATGAACCTAAAATAGTAAAGTACCTTCTGAGCGAACCACATGACACTTTCGATTCTTTGAAGAACAAACTGAACAATTCCATCTACATAGGGTTTGAAATAATAGCATTAGATAGTGAGGACATGCATCAATACATAAACTACCAAGTTAAATTTTCGAAGTACCTGAAGAATTGTTCCATCGTCTGCAGTACTATGTCCCTTGCGAGTGCTGCTTTCTTCAGAAACAATTTATATCCAGGAAGTTTGTGTGTAGCAAGTTTATCCTTTGCTGCAGTGTACTATTTCAATACCCACTATCACCCTATAAACAACTTCCAAGAAGAGACTGAAAACCGAATCATTGCACCAATCAGAATCAGACAACCACACAAAAATTTGTTGATAATCAAGAAAACGAAAGTGCTCGTGAATCCACTGAATGTTTTTGCTGCTGCAAGTGTAGCACTTACTACATATTTATTTTTCAAGAAATTCCTATAAACTTATTTTCTAACTAACACAAGAAAGAAGAACCGTCAAGAAAGTCGTGAAAACGCTACCCAAGTTAGGATACAAACAAACTTCTGAGCAAAGTAGCTCTTTTACTTTCGTCTTCTTCGGTCCCTGCATTCACCATCATCCAACGTTGCCATTGTATCATCATCTTGCTAAAGGAGTACGGGAACACACTTCAGTACAGGTTAGGATCTCAGATACTTTCTAAAGTATCTGACCCTAACCAGGAATTTCATCCCCCAAGCTCCTAAGCACACCCAGAGACTTCAAAGAGGACGACTGGTACCAAAATTAAAGAAAACGAAATTAACTATTTTTTTTGGAATAACTTGGATGAATTCAAGTAAATTGTATAAAAGTTCTGAAAATTTGGCTTCCAAAAAAAGTCTCTCATTTTCAATATATTTAGTGTACTGACGACAGACCAAAGGAAGATTGAAATGGATCTTAAATTTCTACAACTCATGATGTTCATCAAAATCAGCTGATATTACTCAACAATATGCGACGTCACAAGCAGAGTCAGACCTGAAGGTTTCTTCCTTATTTGCTACTGACAAAATTTAAAGCCAGGAATCAAATCTAGGAACAGTGCAGTACTGTAAACATTATATAACTGCGAAGAATTTGTGGATCAAATCACAAGTTAGAATTCAAGAAAACCAGCAGTATCATGCTTTCTCCATGAGTTGTGTAACTGGGCAACAATATTTCCAAGGCGAATGAACTACTTTACAGTGGATGGAATCAGTCACTTATTTTTTTAAAGACAATGAAACCATGGGTAAACCATGAAACATGAAGTCAAAGAACATATGTAGATTACAACAAAAGAAAGCTCTATCACAGTTTCCCTCTCTCTCTAAAAAAAAAGAGAAAAAAGTCAGCATTTTTACCTATGAAATGTAAATAGTTATTATTATCATCATCATCATCAAGAATTACCAAGTACAAAGCAAGTAGGTAACTTCTTACCCGAAAACATTAAACTGACAGATCAACTTGTATTCGGAAGAAAGATAGATTCAAGAAACTTCCTCTCGTACGAAATATCCAGTATTGTCCGAATGCCAACAACAACAACAACAACAACAACAACGAAACTCCTCAATGTCCATGTCTTCAAAGGCTTCACAAAATATAAAAGCCTACGAAATATATACATACAAGAACCTCTCCTCATACAGGCTTTATGTCTGATCATTTTGGAACTGATTTTATATCGACCTGACTGATTACTTATTTAGTAAAAAGACTATCTTTGTAAATCGATCTCAGCAGCACACTCTACTAACATACTTATAGAATATGGTCGATCGTTAAATTTATATTGTATTTTGCAGTAGCAAAGAAGATTTTTAAGTATCATAAAATTGAATCGTCGACGTATCTGTGTGTCTGCATATGTGAGTGATAAAGTGCTTTACAAACATTTCATTTTGATTCTTTAAGTATTGGAAATTGTCATACTTTTTACATCACATCATCAACTGAAAAGAAACTTATTTTGTTTAGCAATTAGAGACGATTTTTTTAAAAATTAAAAAGTAACCTGTAGTACGTAATATGAATAAATTGTGAATGTGATATTCCGATAAAAAAGTTTAGGTAAATAAATCACACCTATTAAGTAAATCTGTTTTTTGTTCGAATATTTTTTAAGACGTGAAAGGTTTCTTGTACTCTGGTGTTTGCTTTGTCTCACAGTGTGGCAACGGTGTAAAAATAATAAAAAGCTAATCCTGTAACTGTAAAACGTTTACCAACTGTGTAAAAATAGATAAGACTACACAGACTACATCACGAACAAAATATCAGACACGTTATCAATACCTCACCGGAGAAAATAACTATCCTTTCTCATATTTCGAAAAACTTCAATTAACTGATATGAAAAATTGTTAATTTAATCTTTGAAAGAATGAGCTCAGGCCTGACGAAGGTGTAGTATATAAAAACAACAACTATTGTATTCTCTAATTTGGGAAATATTGGAAAAAATTGATAAACAGATTGAGCGCAATTTCGAATCAAAACGCCCTTTATCTACCCTGCACAAAGATGGCCAATTTCGCCTTATTTTCTGGCCGTTTTGGAAGTTTCCGCGGTCTGAAATTTTCAGAATATACTACTTGGGACCTGACAAACAGATTGAGCGCAATTTCGAACCAAAATGCTGTTGGCCCCTTTATCTACCCTGCTCAAAGATGGCCAGTTTCGCCTTATTTTCTGGCCGTTTTCGAAATTTCCGCGGTCTGTAATTTTCAGAATATACCACTTGGAACCTGACAAACAGATTGAGAGCAATTTCGAGCCAAAATGCTGTTGGCCCCTTTATCTACCCTGCTCAAAGATAGCCAGTCTCGCCTTATTTTCTGGCCGTTTTTGAAGTTTCCGCGGTCTGAAATTTTCAGAATATACTACTTGGGACCTGACAAACAGATTTAGCGCAATTTCGAAGCAAAATACCGTTGGCCCCTTTATCTACCCTCTGACCTTTGCTTTCTGTTTCCTCCAGGTTGACAACCGAGAAAGATGAGGGTAAAAGTGAGCTTTCAGGCTTCTTAGCGTGTGGAGAAGACAAGAGGGTACAGGGAAGATCGTTGCCTCCATAAGACTCTATATGTAGCAAATTTTGAACAACCGAAGTGGACTAGATAGCATACAGACACAGCTTCCCGCGTGTAAAATTCCCTCACCCTTGTCAATATGGATAGTGTTTCCAATCCCACTTCAGAAATAATTCCTCGCAACTATTTTTCTTCTCTGGAGGTCAATTGATTCAATAGAAAGAGAGTGTTTTTTTTTATATATTTAAATTAAGGAGTCCTTTAAATTGGAAAGTCTATGATAAAATATCTGTTATCAAAAATGCTTTTCAAAATCATTTCTCTGGAATAATGCCCAAAAATAAGAATAATAATTCTGAGTTTGATCAGATTTCACGTTCAGTCACGGCTTTAAAATAGTTTGGGGACGAACATAACCCTCAGCGATGTACTGCTCTTACATATGAACCTTCTCATCTGGCGAAAATTGTGAACAATTACAATTGCTATTATAATTACTTCTGATATGATTATAAGAATGAGCATAGTTGATTTGGCTCCTCCTCGACAGAAAATATTCCTCGATAGATTAAATATGCTACCGGTATTAAACTTTTGCTTCCACTCATAAGTTTTTCGATAATTTTAAGAATTTTTCTCCAATATTCTCAAATTCATATATTTTTCTTAACTTACATTTATGGATCAGACAGACAGTTAGACAGCTATGACCTAAGTATGACACATGTCTGGGGAATTTCCCTCAGCGAGCGCTCTTTCAGGAAGAGTTAAGAAGGTAGCGGCCAGGACCATTGTCTAGGTGCTATGCCGATATTCGCCTAGTGAAGCTTAAACAAACCATGGAAAACATCAATCAGTAACTTAGCAGTACTTCTTGAACCTGTCTGTCTCCCCAATGTCGATCCAGAGTCCGTGAACGTAACCACAGAACTATGGAAGCTGGAAATGTTTTATTTCTTGCTATTCTACAAAGTAGATTAATATTCAATCCGTTATTTAACTTAATAATTTCCATCAACGGAGCCCTATCCAAGCTCAACGAAATTCTTTGTTAGTTTCATAATATTACAAATTACAATACTTTTGTGTTGACTAGAGCATCTTATGTTCTTTATTATTATTATTTATTATTATAACCACCATCAATAACAATAATAATAATAATGCAAAAGATGCCGTAATATTTTGCGCACCACCTGAAGTCTAGACCACGAGCCGCCACTGGTAAGGGCATAGTTTTCCTTATTTTTTTCTTACAAAATATATTTTATATGTTCATATTTATTATTAATAATGGCTTTTTTGCATTTTTCGTAGATTATCTTAAATTAGTGAACATGGGAACGTGGCGAGTACATACTGAAAGCTAGGATGTATATAAATAAACCGCTGACAACCCATTTCACCAACGCTGGTTAAAAAATCAACAATCTGTTAACCAGGGGCGTCACCTCTCAGCGTTCCAGGATCACGTGAACTGTCAATTATTTTTGAATTATTATTATTATTATATTTTCGTCTCAGATTATGTTTCTTATCGAGAGATTAAAAACATACGAAATTTTAAATTGTTACACTGAGGCATAGGTATACAGTTCCTTTATCAAGTTGTGGGTACTATCCAATTCGTTTCGCGTTCACATATTTGTTGTGCACTCGTTGCTCCATATACGCTTAAGTGGGATTAGGTCTAACTTAATATAACATTGTGTATATGGGAACTCGACGTGCACAATCCGAATGTGAACGAAGACAGCAGTGACCACTGTTGCTAACTCTCCTTGACTTTTCCAACCATTCTCATGTTTAAAATGTAATTAAATACTCTGGCAGAAGCAAGGACAAATTTTCATTACATACCAGAATCAAAGCATACAATAAATCATTTATGGACAAACATATTAAACGCTTGAATAACATAATGTTGCATCTCTATTTACAAAAGTTGTTTAGGTTCCAGTGTCAGTTATAAGCGAAGATCTAATGAACAATATCGTGCAGTTTGCAACATTGCGTAAACACTGTTTTCTAGTGTATCATGCGAGAGATTGAAGGGATTCTTGTAATTGGTTTGTTCGTTTGGCCATTAAAGATTTATCAATAGAAAAAAAAATACAATGCATTCCAGTAGACCAGCACATACTAAGGTCGCAAGCTTCTGCGCTTAACTAACTTTAAGTAAATTAGAGCAATGAGACTACTTGACCAACTCCCTCATATCTAAAAGCACCAAAACAGCAGATCTGAAGAGAGAAAGTATTGTAATTTTCGGATTTTGTGAGATATTTTGTAACATTGTGTGGTAAAGAGCGAGATTGATGAGTAGATATCGGTCGTACTCGTTAGAAAATTGCGGGCTGCCTACCTTCCAGGAGCAACTAGCACGTAGTTCATTTGACGTGGTAGGTCGTTGACCCCTGTGGTAGGTAGTTGACCCTCATAACGTGGTTTGGACGTTCGTACAAGACTACGATTGAATTTTGGGTGGGAAAAAAGTGGACATAATTGAAGAGTGACGCAAATGTAAGATGGCGGTCCACGTAGGTGGTTTGAGGTGACGTAGGAGGTGTTTGTGTAACACTACGCTTGAATTTTTGGGAGAAAAATGACGTCATACGGCCGGGACTCGAACCCGGGACCTTCGAGCTGATGGCCTACCACCGCAGAGTGCCAGTCTAGTAACATTTGACTTCGCCCCGTCACTATTCGACTTTAGCTGCTAAGTATTAAAATCCACACCCATGTCCCTGCCGGGACTCGAACCCGGGACCTTCGACCTGATGGCCTACCACCGCAGACTGCCAGTCTAGTAACTTTGGACTTCCACCCGTCACGATTCGGCTTTACCTGCTAAGTATTAAAATCTACACCCATGCCTCTGCCGGGACTCGACCCCGGGCCCTTCGAGCTGATGGCCTACCACCGCAGACTGCCAGTCTAGTAACTTTCGACTACGGACCGTCACGATTCGTCTTTAGTTGCTAAGTATTAAAATCAACACCCATGCCCATGCCAGGACTCGAAACGGAAAATTCGAGCTGATGGCCTACCATCGCAGACTGCCAGTCTAGTAACTTTGGACTTCGACCCGTCACGATTCGGCTTTAGCTGCTAAGTATTAAAATCCACACCCATGCCTCTGCCGGGACTCGACCC
>JAGDQP010008352.1:0-52439 GCA_022664845.1 Lepisma saccharinum | reverse complement strand
ATCCACACCCATGCTCCTGCCGAGACTCGAACCCGGGACCTTCGAGCTGATGGCCTACCACCGCAGACTGCCAGTCTAGTAACTTTGGACTTCGACCCGTCACGATTCGGCTTTAGCTGATAAGTATTAAAATCCACACCCATGCCCCTGCCGGGACTCGAACCCGGGACCTTCGAGCTGATGGCCTACCACCGCAGACTGCCAGTCTAGTTACTTTGGACTACGGCCCGTCACGATTCGTCTTTAGTTGCTAAGTATTAAAATCCACACCCATGCTCCTGCCGGGACTCGAACCCGGGACCTTCGAGCTGATGGCCTACCAGCGGAGACTGCTCGGCCACCCGGCCGGCTTATCCTCTGGGGGAATGAGGTGCTCCGAGATAGTATTTACCCGTACTATCGTATTTTATTATAAATCTAAAATAGATATAACTTGGAAAAGAAAAACAGAAATATTTTGTTCTCTGAGATTTTTGGCCCGCTGGCAGATTTTGTAAAATGAGAAAAAGAATTGACGTAGTGAATAATTCTAGGAGCTAAAATCTTAGATCAGCTCTTTATAAGTTTAACATTTTACGGTAAAAATATCGAGAAATTGAGTTATATAGTAAAAAAAGTGACCTTTTATTAAATACATTACGAGATGAATGTTACACCTTTGTTGATTCATATGGAACTAAAATGTTGTTGGTATGATGTTCTAAGTTAAAATATGACACGGGGAATACAAATATGAAACGAGGGACTGTTCACGTGACTGCCAGAAAGGATAATTTTATCTGATTTCTGTGAGGAAGTAATTGTCTGATTTGCAAAAATAAGACAGTTGTACTTTCCCTTATGTGAAATAAGGTTCTGATGAAGTAAGTTGTTATTCATGTAAAGATGAAAATCTGGTTAGAGGAATTCCATGTTCTTTTATGAAGACATACTTAATATCTGATTGTAAAATTAAGGCTGACTTTTCCTCGTCTGAAATAACTTTTAAAGAAGTTAGTATTCATGTAAAGATCGAATCTTTTAAAGCGAAAAGCCATGTAAGTTTTCTTTTCGGAAATAGGGCTAGATATAATCTTGACGTCACAGTAGTACTTTCTCTAGGTGAATGATCGAGTTGGTGCTATTGAACGTTGGAAATAAGCATTGCAAGTTGACTGAATGGAATATTTTTCCTGGTAGGTGAATGCTCCCTACAGGACTTGTTCTGACGTCAAAGGAGATACTTTCTATTAAAATATTAAATTAAAATGTACTTGTTAACACTTACAGATGTCAGTGACGAATTAGGAAATAGGAATGGGTGGGTATTTTATTTGAGATTGTTATTGCTTTAAAAGACTGACGTAACTGACAAATGAGGAAATAGCGTTGGCTGTCTGTTTCATTTGAATGAGGCGTGAAAGTTTTAAAAGAAGAAAAACATATGCCTTGTGGTGAAATGGTCAGTGTCAGAAAATAACTTTATAGGTCAAGCATGAATTTCACACTATATAAGCTGAAGCTAAATCATACAATATTCATTCTTAGTTACCTTCTCAAACTGACTATATCATAGTTAAGAAGGCACACTATTTGTGAAATGAATATTCTTCTAGAACATATATTGGTAAGTCTTTTTTTCAATCATTGATTGATGGTAGAACTTGAAAAAATGGGGGGCTGGGTAACTGACCAGTTTGTGGCACTACGTCATTAGCCAAATGATTTTGAGCTTGAGTGTGTACGATTAGACAATTAAAATAAGTCAAAGTTACAGACAACAAAGTTACTGCAACTTCCCACAGCAAGCTTTTAACA
Source organism: Lepisma saccharinum (assembly GCA_022664845.1). Taxonomy (NCBI): domain Eukaryota; kingdom Metazoa; phylum Arthropoda; class Insecta; order Zygentoma; family Lepismatidae; genus Lepisma; species Lepisma saccharinum. Next base: position 50,642 of record JAGDQP010008352.1, on the reverse strand, counting down.
AACCTGCCACAGCAAGCTTGCAACAAACTTGTCATAACAAGCTTGCAACAAACTTGAAAAAACAAGCTTGCAGGAAACTTGCCCCAACAAGCTTGCAGTAAACTTGTCCCCAACAAGGTTGCAACAGACTTGCCCGAACAAGCTTGGAACAAACTTGCCAGAATATGCAACAAATTTGGGGACATTCAAGTACGATGTAGGGATATCCACAGAGCATTCGGGGGACGTTCAAGGTACATTGTAGGCAAAACTCAGATGATATTCAGAGGATGTCCACTGAATTTTCACACATTTAAAGCATATGGCATTACTTGGCTTACTCCAATTATTAAGAAAAGAAAGAAGAAAAAGAAGACAAAGCCTTATCGTGAAATGGATATTTTTAATTAGGTGATAAAATGTCTTTCCTTTCTGCATCAAGTAAGGAGTGTTGTACTAATGAATTTGATTTGCAAACTGTCCCCATGACCCAAACTGCTATTGAGTCTTCTCGTATGCAAGATTATCATCCTATTTCTACACTTACTTCAGAGGGCCCCATTGAATTTGTGATTCCGGGAGATGTTGGAAAATATATTTATCCTGCATACTTGTACTTGTACGTACGTTGTAAAATAACAAGAGCTAATGGTGATAACTTAGAAGTATATAAGCCAGCACAAGGCGATCAACCAGCAGTGCAAGCTGATGTTGTAGCAACAGTAAATAATTTTCTTCATTCTATGTTCAGTCAAGTCAATGTATATTTAAATGATAAATTAATTTCTTCCTCTTCTGGCTCATATGCTATTCGAGCTTTCTTAGAATCAATACTTAATTACTCTGAAGATGCTTCGAAAACTCATCTCACATGTGCGTTATAGCATAAACATACTGCTGGACAATTTAATACTCTTCATGAAAATAATGCTGGTTTTCGTAAAAGAATGCAATTTGCTAGTGGTAGTGCTCCTTTTGAAATGTTTGGACGTCTCTTTACAGATATTGCCAACTCACTAGAGTGGAAACACGAATCATTACTATTCCACAAAATGTAACTTCATTTAATATTGATAATTTATTTTTGGATAGTGTACCGAAAAACCTTGTCATTGGATTTGTAGCAGATACAGCAATGAATGGTAAATATCATCTGCAATATCTCCAGTTTGAACATTTCAATCTCAACAAATTGCAGGTTCAAGTAGGCTCTAAATTTTATCCACCCACTCCCCTAACCCCTGATTTTCAAAGAGCATTATTCATTCAAAGTTATTTCACCGTTTTCTGGTACTGGGATCTTTCATCAAAATACTGCACATACGATTACTTCTCATGATTTTGCACATGGTTCTACTATTTTCCCATTTATTCTGTATCCTACAGAGAGTATCGATGATTGTACTTGGAATGTTGTAAGAGACTCTCCTGTTAATATAAAAATATCCTTTACTCAAGCACTAGTACAGTCTGTATCATGTATTGTGTATGCTCAGTTTGATTCGATTACAGAAATTGATAAAAAATAGAAACGTATTTACCGATGGTACATTTTAATTTCAATCTCATTCAGTCACGATGCGGGTTCTAGTACACTTCTCTGCTCTCACACGTGGTGAAAATGACGAGGACTAACACGAATGGTTAGTCTTGAAAGAACTTATTATTATCAATCCTGACTTGGATTGTTCACAAAGTTGGATTTTTAAACCTCCTTTCCCCTACTCCCAGTTGACAACAGCCTTGCGATTACATAACGATTACCTGCCTCAGCATCTCTACGGTCTCCACTGGAACGATGGTGATACCCTCTACAGTGAAGTTAAAAGTGTGATTACCAAATACACTCAGCACAGTAGTGTAGTGTACAATTTCGGGAAAACAAGGCAAGTTTTTCTCGAATCTATCCTTGGAAAAAGTGTAATCAACCCAGAAGAAGAATTAAAGTGTCCTCACTTTTCTCAATTGGCATATCCCTCAAGACAGTGTGTTCATTATTTGCATCGATTTTCATATTTCCGATGTGCAGTGAAAGAAGGATGGACTTATGCAAATTATATTAAATTTTATGAGCTTGGTTTGTCAGTGTTAAATGAAAATAAGTGTGTATACATACCAAGTCCTATAACAAACAATGTGGACGGACCAACTGATGAAAGTGATTTTACCTGATTGTTTATCTGCAAATGTACTGACTGGCATTTATGCCATTAATACAGTACCTGTTCGTGTACAGTTGCCAGCAGCAGTTATTGTTAATTTAAGTTCTTCCTCAAGTGGAGGTAGTCATTGGACTGCAATTTATATTAATGAAAATGCAAGGGTTTTTTATTTTGATACCTTTGCAAGATCACCTCCTAAGCAAATTGTAACGTTCTTAAAACGAAATTGTAAATTGTATCAATATAATAAAATTCAGGTTCAAGATAATCCACCCTTTGTGGATTATTTTGTATAGTCTTTATTTACTTTACTGTAAGGAGGGTTAATATCATACCAGAATTCAACACTATTTATTTGAAAAAAAAATGATCAAATTGTAGTAAAATATGTTAAACAAATCATAAAACAAAAACAAGCTACGTTGTACATAGAATTGTATACTAGTCTTCTTCATTTTAAAGAAAAATAATTATGTTTATATAATTTAAACCTTTTTTGTTATCATTTATCCTGATTTCAAATGAAAAAACAAATTCATAGAGTATTCATTCTTTATTATTTAAGAGTAAGTAAAGTGTTTTATAAAAACAACTTGCACATGCTTCTTACATCTGCATGGCTGATAAGGTATTTACAAGATTTTTTGGTTTCTCATGTTTCATCCAATACTGTATTTGCAAACAGTTTCTTAATGCACAGTCATTCACCTCCACAGGGTCATGAAAAGTACACTTAGATATACCAATGTTCAAATTTAATGTTTTCAGAGCAGGACATTCCTTTTCACTTACATCATTCACACTTTGTAAGTGAAATAGTTTTTTAATCCACTGTGCTTTTTCAAGATCTTTACAAAAGAATTTAGCTTCACTTGAACACAATTGAACAATTATTCTACGAAGATGTGAAACACTGTATCCGTTTGATGTGTGCCATTGTAAATCGTGAAAGTTTTGTGTTAACCATTGCACTTGTTTTTGATATCCTAGTCCTACTTCCGTAATCTCACGTGGAAGTTTTACTAAACAGTGGAATAAAAGACTAGCATCACACGCTACAATACAAAATTCTTTCATAATAAACTCATGTGTAGAGATTTTAAATCCTTGCACATCAATAATGTACTGTTCTGAAGACACACTTACAGACTTTTCTACAGAAAATTGTTCATGAATCACATCAGGTATGAGTTGAGCAATGAATTCACTTTTATGAACTAATCCTCTACAAGTTTTGAAAAAAGTATTCATGGAAATACTTACATGACCCTGTCGTTTGAAAATTTCATAGTACTCCACAAACGTTTCATGGTGATTTACTTGATTCAAGAAATGTTTTGAAAGTACTTTGCCTGTATTCCATACATATATACAGTTATTATGAAGAATCTTTAACTTACACCCACTACAAGTAATTGGGTTGTCGTTTAAATATGTACGAAAGGTTTGTAATACACACGAGTCCACAACAAAAATCCCACCACAAAATACACAATAGTCTGACATTTTTTCACTTGTTCCTTTTATAGTACTTTAGAGTCTCACTCAATCTTTTGCTTTGCGATCCTTGTCGTGCAACAGATCAATAACACCTTGCATATGAACTTTTACCACCTTCCAAAGCCCATATTTCATATTTCGCATAATTATTTCATCATCACCAACATTACTCAGTTCAGGATGATCTTGCTTATAAATAGCATACAGTTTTTTCTCTGTTGAAGGTTTTAAGATCAGTCTCCACACACATTTACGAAAATGTTTTTCAATTTCTTTGCCTGTTACTAGTTCATTTGGCTTGATATAGCCTAAACACGCATGCCCAGTTTGGTTATTTTCCTCATTAGAACACCCTTCACAGATCGAAGCACTTTTAGGATTCCACTGATGTAAGACTAGACGAATACACTTCTCATCTACCCACTTGTTCTTGCATCCACACTTGGCATTTTTCACAATTACCCGAGACCCTCCTGCTGGTTTCGCTACTGCTGGTACTGTTGCTGCTGCTTTTCCTGCTGATCCTAGTAATGGTGGAGGTATTCCTGCCGCTGCTTCTGCTCTTGATAGTATTGATGATGACTGCTTCACTCCAGCATTATCATAACACAAACGCTTCTTTACAGGATATTCAACTCCCTCCAACACACGCTGCTTTGTCTTTGTATTCTTCTTCTTCTTTGGAGCTAATGATGAATATACCACACTAATATTTTCATCCTCCGTCTTTGTCTTTGGCACTAACGAACAATAGACTTCCTTAATATCCTCGTCATCATCCTCCTCCTCTTTATTAAATGAAAAAGAAGATAATAATGATGGTTCAATCTTCACTTTCCACTTTAACAAACTATATATGGTACGGTTTTTAACTTCTTCTTCATAACTACTATCCAATAATTCCAATGTATCGTCAAGCTCCTCCACATCATCTACTCCCAACTTAACAGGACGTGCTACACCTTGCTGCTGCTCTGCCATGACTGAAGCATCTCTTTATAATGATACATACAACACTACTGCCCTCTATATATATAATCAAAAACTTTCACCCACGCCATGACGTCAGGTAACAAGTAATTTCCTACTTCCTGTCAATGACCATCTGACGTCAATAGTCAACTGCTCGCTTGTACCCACGCCGTGACTTCAAACATCTTATACTATCCTCCCTCCCGGACAATGACCTCGTGACGTCAAAAATCATGTTCTGACTTGCTCCAGCACTACAATCTCAACATGATAACGTTGCACTCAACATTTGTCAACATCACAGGTCAATGACCTCTGTCACGTGATGGAGATATCCAAACCCTATCTTGGATTACGTCATCACTTTTTTCCCACTCAAAATTCATTCATAGTCTTGTACGAACGTCCACACCACGTCATGGGGTCAACTACCTACCACAGGGGTCAACGACCTACCACGTCAATTCACCCACGTGGTGGTTGCCCTGGAAGGTAGGCAGCCCGCAATTTTCTAACGAGTACGACCGATATCTACTTTGATGTAATTACTATTTAAGAAACACAGTCCCCAGATACCTTCTAAGGAACAGAGAAAATATTGTCTACTTTTGTTAGTTATTTTGTGTATGAAACATCGAATTTGTGAGCGTTTCTTTTTCATGTTTAAGCGAGAAGAATGGACTTCATATACAAATTAAAATTATAAGGATATATGCAATTTCTTATTTTTGCTTTTTTGTGCATTTACTGTGAAGTGCGACAGTTTGGTGGTCAATTTTCAATTGTCTTATTCTCGTGAAAATTGCTCTAAGATACATTCGCCGCTGCACTGTCGACCTTTCGTACCTGAATATCTCAAAATATGTATTTTTATGTTTGGAGTTTCCTCTTTTTTTCTTAACTGAATACGGAGTGTGAATAAGTAATGGAAAGCTATAGTTCTATTCTGTACTTAACACATTGAGAAATCAAGCTATCGAACGATGTGTTTCTTGTTCTCGTTCTTTCCTCGTTGCTTATAGGAGCAGGGACTCTACATGGATTTTCAGTTTTGAGAGGGTTTGAAGTAAAACTTGGGAAGGTGTAGCTACAGATTTTTACCGTAATAATTTGTAGTTAGGTGCGTTCGAGAATTTGGTAGGGTGACACCCACAACAAGGGGGGGCGTCTGGTGGAATCACTGGTTGTGAACTACCATCGTTCAAGTCCACGAGACACCATTGCTGTTAACGTCTAATTAAGAGCTTCAACATCGGTTAACGCTAACCGTCTGTTAAAGCTGCTCCCGTTAACCTTAACCCTCCGAATTTCTGTGATTAATTATTTAAGATTACATGCTATTTCGTAGCGAGACATTTCATAGAGCGACAATACGTAGCAGACACTATGCAGCCACGACAATTTATAGCTGCAACACTACATAGCCCCGACATTTTATAGCTGCGACCTTACATTATCCGCGACATTTCATAGCTGCGACACTACGTAGCCGCGTTATTTCATAGTTGCGACATTTCATAGCCGCGACACTACGTAGCCAGAATTATAATAGTCGCTCTTTTACATGATTACAACAGTACGTAGCCGCCAGCTTACATAGCAATAGTGCTACGTAGCTAGTGCATACCTTCAATTTTACGTAAATACAATTCGTACTCCGGACAGTGCATAGTATGAGTTTCCTTAACGTCTAATATCCAGCTTTATTTCATAGCCACGACTTACCAATTTCTACCATGACTAAGTTTCGAGCATTTATGTTATCGGAAAATATCTGATAAATTTACAGAGTTTAATTTTATCATCTTTCGGCTTACGTTAGCATATTTTCAGTATATGAGATAGGTAGCGATTCACCTAGCAGATGCTTGTGTTTAAGCTGAGTGAAGATATTTTTTTTTACCTCACACCGAATTAACATTTTCTGAAGGATAATTATTTTTCTTAGTCGTTAAATGTTAAGGCCACAGTGAAAGTGAAAGTTTTGTAATAATTATTAATATTGTATAGCAAAATCATTCAACGAAATAATGTGAATAGCAAAACAGATTACATAAAACGACACTACATAGCCATGACAATTCGTAGCGGGGACACTACGTAGAGGCCACACAATTCATAATATTGTCAGCGGATGACGGTGCTGTTGTCAATATTTTCCGTTGGTTTATTTCGTCAATTTTGAAGACGACTCAAAAGTTACGTGTTGTTAGATATTGGCAGATACAAGTTCACCCAGGAACGTTATAATATTTTTAAACATATAGCCGATCACTTGTAACCTGTGGCTAAACAATTCCAAATTCTCTTAGATCAATAACTTTACAATTTATATCCTTTCATTTATCTGTTGTTACGGAACAACAATATATTGGTTCATCTGTTATACGTGGAAACAGATGTCCGTACTTCGGAGGTAAACTGCACTACAGTCTCGGACTGGCCAGGGCCGGAATCCCGGCCGGGGCCCCACTCAACCTCGTTTTTTAATATAAATTTTTAATCCTTATGTAAGTATCTACAACATAACAAAAAGAACCACGAAATTCGGACCTACATCAGATGCACATCACTGAGTATTCCCACAGACATCAGAAAGATAACTGTAGATCTTACTACGTCCAGAAGGTCCCCAGTACCTTACGGGCTCCTTCCCGAAGGTTACTGCGATGTACAGCAGAACTAGAATTTAGAAAACATGACATATCCGTCATTTTTCGTTCAATTATGATGATCACTATAGCCTGAATTTACAATAGAGCAAACAGAATGGGGCCCCTTTTCTACATTACATTAATTGAATTTATGTTATCAGTAGGGCTAGGATAATTACACATTTTGCATATTGCATATGTAAATACATATTTAAGGATTTTTATCGTAAAATGAATGCAGGTGCATTATGTTCGAAAATAAATTGATGAGCATATTTCTGTACGCATACCAACACCGAGAATATAATGTATTACTTTTCTTCTTGTTTGTCTTTTATTTCTTTTCTTTGCCTTTTTCTTCAATTTTTTTCTGGGTTTTATGAAATGTAGTAACTAGCCCATTGTCACCTGAACAATCAAGTAAGCAACACGTGAAAGTTTCTTGTCGCTTGTACGTCTATTTTCCCCTTCCCTCCAGTCTACCTTGCGCGGGTGCAAAAAGCGACAACCGCTTTGTAATTTTCAATCAGACACTTTTCAGAACAACAATGGTGAGTTAACAATTACTGATTGCTTGCTGCCAGTGTTGTGAAGTGTCGTGAACGTGAAGGGTCTGTCATGAAGCGGTTGTATAAGAGTGGTTCCCAGAAAAGACGGGACGGGACGCTGAAAAGAAAAAATGAAGTTGTGTGCCTCGGATCCGAAGCAAATGAAGTTGTCATTTCCAAATTCCACTGCCCAAGAACATGAAGATCCACATGTGTCAGCGACATATACCGAAGGTATAGAACAACAAGTAAAATATTTTTATATATAACAAACTCCTGATTATCCGTGTGCGTATTATTCTGTTTGCTGATTATCCGTTCCGAGTTCGGTGTATTTTTAAAATAGAACATTTTCTATTTTTTTTTTTTGTATATTTTCTTTCTGTAGCTCCAAGGTTATTAGTTGACTTTTCTTACACCCTATATATAGTTTTGCTTGGCTCTTTACAAAATGTCTGCTGAACAATTACTGACATTGTGTTTCAATAAATAAGAAAATAGATTGTATTTTGTCTGTTTTTATCTTAACTTTTCAAAACAGGAAGATTCAGAAGAAATTAACTCTCTGCATTTGACTGAACTATATTTATGGGGAATAAGACGGCGACTAAGAAACAAAAGCATGACGCAAGGCCGATGGAGACAAATAATTGCCAGACGAGGCAGATGGACTCAGAAACGAACTATCTGATGAAACTAAACTAAACAATTTAGATTAAATAATTATTGGCCATAAACCTGAAGGTTTGAGCCATCTGAATAATTATCCAATACAATAAAATGAGCTATCTTCTTCATCTTCATCTTATTTCCTATTGGGGAAATTTGAGCCAATTAGAATTGCAGACTACGGTGACCAAGATGGCGGAACAAGTTGTGACGTCAGGCTTCAATTATTTTTGCTAAGGGGATCCCTAAATATGGGGCCAGTCAATGTGGTGGAAGGGCCTCGTCCCTTCTGTCTCTTGGCTTCACTCCACTCGCCCTCAAAACAGCCTGATGCTCTCTCTATTTATATTCGTAAATCTATGATAATTTTAATGGTGGCTTTTGTTTTATAATTGGCTACAGATTTGGTGTTTAACATTTACCTGGTTTATGCACGGGAATTTGGACTGTGGTAAGGATTTGGTGGCTAAACTAGACTGACAACATTTTGAAAAGACTATGCTGTTGCTGCAAACCGCAAAAACTCATAATATAGTATTTTACCGTCAAATACGAATTTTCAGTAACGTGAAAAAAATATCAAGGAAAAATATCGGACTTATCTCAGTTAATGCGTCGAACAATGTGTACAAAGAAACACACACGCACACGACCACTTTACTTTTCGTCTCACGTCTATTGTGCTCCTGCCTTTCCCATTTGGCCGCACTTTGTTTACAATTCCCAAAACTAGGGGGGGGGGCAAAGTCTATCCCGTATGCGGCGACTCTCCCGGAATTACCCTACTTCACGAAATTCTAGTTCTGCCCTGTTTTGCATGTGTAACAAGTAAATTTTTGATTGAAATATATTATTTTCAGTTTTCGGTACAAAATACACCAATAATCGCGTTTCTGGGGCATAGATTTTGGAGATGCCATCCTCCATTTTTAATAGATTTCAGTACGCACTAGCGGAGGAACAAAGTACAAGGCCTCAGCAACTACGATTTACATGATTGCAAACATTTTTTGAGCCCTTTAAAATTAGCTAGGTCCCACTCAGAAGTTAAACAAGATTCGGGTTGTTTCCTTGTAGGTTCATTAATAGTAGTAGAGTTTCAGTTGAACATTTTCAGTGTTCGAAGGTGCCAAAAATATTCCTGCGTTGGCAGCTGGTAAGATTCTGGATTTTTTTTTCTAGGAATTTCGAAATGGCAAAATTTCGTCTATCCGGAATACCAGCATTCTGATTTTCGGGAGTTACAATATTCCGGAATGCCAGCTTTCCAAAACTACGACTTTTCGAAGTTTCGATTTCCGGAAATTCTAATTTTCGGAATTTCGAACACGCTTAAAATGGCGATTTTTAGATCATATTTTTGTCCTTCAATACTCAACAAGTGAACATCTAGAACTGTACAGTTCCTTTCCAGAAATTGGACTATTCTCCTAACCTCGTCGAAGTTTCTAAGTCACACCTCAATTTTTGTTTTGAAATACTAACTTCTGAAATTCAGGAATATCTACGATACGGCACTCCGAGATTTCGGGATCACAAACTGACAAGATTTGTGAATGCATATTTTAGTTCCAGAATATACTGGGATTCCGAATATCGGCACTTAAAAGGGTACCATAATCTACAGTATTCTTGGTCAGAAGTAATCTCTAACCAGTTCTAGTGAGATTCTAAATCTTGACTTGTTTTTAGCACCAGTATGGATAGGGCCTTGTAATTTAGCAACTTTTTCCCATCAATTCTAAAACCCGTATGATATGATTAATCTTTTCAGCAAAAGTGCAGACATTAATCTAAAGAACTTAGCAGGATAGTACATACGTAACGACATTAAGCCCCACCCTCTGGCCTGAGGTTGTTCCCGAGTAGATGGAGATAGTAAATTCAACAACGTAATGTTACTTTGTACAAAAGAATGGTATTTTTTAGAGAAATAAATAACTAATGAATATAAAGACTTGTTTATTATTACAAAATGAATCATTCTTTAATTTTCGTTAACAATTACAACAGAAGTTGTACAATATTATTTTCTATGTTAAAGTCAGTCATATTGTTACGCATTTCGGTTTCTGAATCTTCAAAAAATAATTAACAAACGAGAATTTGAACAGAATATACATATGTAATAATGGGCGCGTTTCAACTTACATAACATTTTTTGAAATATAGTCACTTTGTCAGCATTAACCAAACGAAAATACATAAGGAAATACTGCGACAAACTTCGGAAGCTAATTGCCCACATCAAAAGCTAGAAAGGAATTCCGTAGAAGAAATGTCGAAACATGCGTATTCTGGAGCTAGAGATGTCTAAAGTTAGCATTTCAAAGTCAAAATGACGTGATATCTCGACAGATAAGGTAAGATGTGACTGTAGTAGTATAGATAAATCCGTGTTTGAACACAGATTTTTAAATACCGTTGAAACACAGATTTTTGTGGATCGCAGACAAATCCATGTTTCAGAAATAGATTTTTTGTGAGCCTAAGATAAATCAAAATTTTAAATTTTCTATATCTTTCTTGTTTATCAACCAATTTTGATGATTCTAACGCAGATCAATAGAGAATTTAAAATATTAATATTATTATTTTCACAACGCATTTTCTAACTCTCAGGATAAAGTATACAAAATATATTTGTTATTTACAAGTCAATTTTAAAAATTCCAACACTTATAAGTACTCAGGATTAAAAACATGTACTATAATGACCAAAACTAAGTCTAGTCATACTATCTACAAGATATTTTTATCGTCGTATGGAGAAAGGCGCACCTTTGTTTCTTTAACTGTGTACATTTGTAATTTGGTTCAATGAATGCATTATATATTATCTATAGTTTGTTTTATATTAAATAGACACTCTTTGTAGTTATTAAATTTAAGACGTTCGATGTTAGCATTTTTTATTCCTTTATACACTTTCTTATCTTTTACATCTGTTTTAAGTGAACACATTTTAAACCTTAATCCAACAGATTCTCTAATAGGCTTTCCATTATACTCATCTTTGAATAGTCCAACCACTTTTTTGTTAGCTTTTGGGATACCTATTGTAAAACCATCCGGATAGTCACTACTATCAAACCACTTAATATTTTGTGTCATGTTTCCACAAAAGGCTTCAGTTTCTACATGTATAATGAATGAGTCAGTGTCTGTTTGTAGTAATTTTACATTATTACCATACATCTTTTTTAAATAATCATAATAAAATCTATACATGAATAGTTTTGATGATTCCAATATACAAAATCACCCAAACATGGGTTTATTTAGATACACTTTTCTATTTCTACCATGCGCAAGCACAAGATTTTCATTAATTATTGTTCTATGTTGATACTTATCCGTATTTATTAATTTTTAAAACGTTTTACCTGTTTTGGTTATTTTAACATTTGTTCTGTTTAAAACATTTTTCATCTGCTTACCAAATACACTACTATTCATTAATTTAAAAAAGTCTTTTTCTGAATATTTTTTTCTTGCTGTCTAAGTTTTGTATTTTTTTTTCAATATACGGCTTTAACCATGCTTTTGCTTATATTTGAGTCCTTTAGGTGTTGATTAACTTTAATGCTTGACTATTTAAATTGGAATTGAAAACATGACAATCTTCAAAATTAACAAATTTGAGACGATGTTATTTTATCTAAATTTAATTTTGAAAACATGAAAATCTTGCGCGCGCCATCTATTAACGTTGTTCACAACTAATTCCACAAGACAAACCAACAAATTACAAACAGCACAAGGACGGACCAACAAATTACAAACAGCGCAAGGATCCTTGGGCGAGGAAACACACGCGTCACAGCCACATAATTTCTCTTCTATCCGAAGCAACAAGAACCTGAAATGATTCAGACCCAAAACTTCTTGTGCGGCCATCTGTTTGGTAAAGGACAAAGCCTTATTTGCTTTTTAGTTTAGATGTGTGAATATGTATAATGAAATCGTTTGAATATTTCATTTTGAATTGAATTGAATTGAAATGAAATGGTCTTTATTGAAGCGGGCGAGGTTCAGCCTATGGCTGCTCTGCCACCTAACCTTTGCCAAAATTAAGAGAATGGTTACAATATTAGAATAAGAAAAAAAAGAATACTGCACATTAGCCACTAATAAGGGCAATACAACAATAATAGAATTACATGAAATATACAATGTTAATAATATAAGTGAATTACAATACAAAAAAAAGAATGATAAAAGAATAGTGCACAATAACGATAATAATAATAGTAATAATAATAATAAACAATCCTATATATGCACTCTCACTCACTCACTCACTCACACACACACACAAACACATAGATACAGACACCCAACATACGCAATATTTTTTTTATTGGTGTCAACAGTTACATATCTACGAGGAAAAAAAAGACGTTACAAATATATAATGATTCTAATTACACAATACCAATGTGTGAAATTGTCAGGTTGGGTTATAAGAGTTTGAGCTTAATAATTGCTTCCGATGAAGGAAATGTTTGACCATATTTTTGAACGCACTGTAAGTGGTAGAATTTGTAATATTGATTGCCAGAGAGTTCCATGTTCTTGCTGCTAAAACAGAAAATGAACCAGCTGTTTTGCAGAGTCTGAAACGGGGGACATTAAGGGCGTTACTATTACGTGTTGTGTAGTGATGAACAGTTCTTCGAGGTTTAAGTTTATTTGCTAGGTAAAGGGGAGATTTATTTTTTTAAAGTTTAAATATTAAACAACAATAGTGCAAGTTACGTCTCCTTAACAAAGTAAGCATATTTTCATTATTCACTTTTGGTAGTACATGTTCCGATCTATGAAATCCAAGGCTAAATCTTACGCAGGCATTTTGTATTTTTTGTATAGATATTGCCTTACTCAAGGTTAAGCCCGGTCCGTAGACTACATCACAGTAATCGAAAAGAGATAGAATAAGGTTACGGACAAGATAGAATTTAGTCTCTTTCGTGAAGTATTCGCGTAGTTTATAAAGATACCACAGGGTTGACAGAGCTTTCGTACACTGGGTGGACACATGAGAGATCCAGGTAAGATTTTCGTCCATCTGGACTCCAAGATTTCTGACCACCTTGGAATGTGGAATATTTACGTTCATTATGTTCACTTTAATTTTATCAGGAAATATATTCTTCAGGTTATTTTTTGTTCCTATGATCGTGAAAGTACATTTTAGTGGGTTAACTAATAACCCATTACTGACGCACCAATCATTGATAGTTTTCAGATATTTATTAAGAAGTGTCACTTTTGTATTTAATAGACTGGGTGGGGACGAGATAAATAATTGTGTATCATCAGCATAAGAATGGACTTGAAAATGCTTCAATGTAAGAGGTAGGTCAGAAGGGTATATTGAAAAAAGTAAAGGACCTAATATAAAGCCTTGTGGCACACCTTTATTAATTTTAGCTGGTTCAGATAGTACCAGTGCGGAATTTTGTAACATAACTCTTTGTTCTCTGTTATAGAGATACGACCGGAACCACGAGAGAGTAGACTTCGCTACATTGTAATAATTAAGTTTGGCTAAAAGTAAATCACGTTGCACTAAATCAAATGCTTTTGTGAGATCAAGCAGAACTAGTACAGTAACATTAGAGGAATTAATTGCCTGTAACATTTCATCTGTAACTTGTAATAATGCAGTAGTAGTGCTATGGTGCCTGCGAAAACCGGACTGACTAACAGGTAGTAGATTGTGTTTAGTTACATATTTGTACAGTTGCTGATATACAATTTTTTCAATCACTTTTGACAAGATAGGTAATATACTAATACGCCTTAAGTCTTTTAGAGATTCCACTTTTGTTTTTTTCGGAAGTGGCATAACTTTTGCTTTCTTCCAATGGTTGGGAAAACAACCATTATTAAAAGAAAAATGTACAATGTGAGTTAATGGTAATAGAATAAATGGAAGTGCTAAGTTCAACATTTTTCTTATAATACCGTCAAGTGTTGCAGCATTCGACTTAATGGTTTTTGCTGCTCTCTCCACTTCGAACTATTTCACTTGACGTAATGTAAATGGCTCTGACAGGTGGTTAAATTTCAGCGTATTGAAGTAACTCACGTTTCTAGATATAAATGACTTGTCAGTAATATTTGAATTAGTTACATCAACAAAAAATATTTATTAAATTTGGGTCATTTACGTTGCTAGGAAGACAATACGAAGGGTTTGCCTTGCCCACTCCTAATTTACGGAGTTTATTACACATAGCCTTTGGACTACTGCTGTTATTAATATGATGGGAGAAATAAGCCACCTTCTCCTTTCTTATAACGGTTGTTGTGAAGCTACGGAGCTGTTTATACTCATCCCAAAGTATTTGCAATTTTGTTCGTTTATATTTACGACGCGCATTATCTCTTAATTTCATTAACAACCGTGTGTTGCTTGAAATGTAAGGTATTTTGCAGGTTGTTATTTTAGCAGTGGAAATCGGGGCATGTTTATCAAATATGTCTATAAGGGAATTCTGTAAAAAATCAACTTTTTCATCGATTGATTCATATGATTTGAGTGCATCCCAGTTAAATGATCTTGCACTCTGACAAAATTCACGCTCGTCAAAACAAGAGTAATTGCGGTAAATTACATATACTGGTTCGCTTCTGCGTGGTTTGATTATGTTTAAGGTTACCGTAGTTAAACAGTGATCAGAGCTTCCTATTGGTTCGTACACTTCGTGCGTAAGCGCATTGTTTACGTTATCTGTTCTGGTCAAATCAAGCAGCGATTCCCCTGATTCAGTTATACGGGTGGGTTTGTTGACAAGTTGAACAAGCTAGTATGTATCTAAAATATTCTTTAAATATATGGCTTCCGGGTTCTCTGGAAACATTTGATTACAATTAAGGTCACAAAGCACGAACAAATTATCAAAATGTGAATACATACTCACTATCAGATCTTCTAGAGCTGACAATTTGCAGTACGGTGTACTAGGAGGTCTGTACGCTCCAATTATTCCTATGCGCGTGGCGTTAATTTTAACAATAATATTCAGGTAGTCAATATGATTCTCACCCAGTGCTAGCGCCGGGTTATATGTTTTAATATCTAAATGACTGCGATAATATATGGCAATACCCCCGCCTAGCTTAAGTTGTCGGTCCTCACAGACTACACTGTAGCCAGCTACATCAAGTGCAGCTGAGGTTATGGAATCGTCTAACCAAGTTTCCGTAATTGGAAGAATTTCGTATTGTTGCTTGTAAAGAAGCAAGCTAATTTCGTCCATTTTATTTATCATTGAGCGAACATTAGCATGGGCTATTGTAAAATTTGAACGTTGCAGTGACATGATTTATATGAGGAAACGTTTAGTTATATTTAGAGATTGTACGTTCAGGTGTTGTAGCTTTACAACGTGGATCGGTCTGTCTGCATTTTTATGGTAAATAATCATTATGACTACTAATCTACTTCTTGTAATAGTGACAAACAAACAGTTACAATGGTGCTCTTTCTTCCACTTATCTATGACTTTTCCTTCCAGACAATTGCACTTATTGGTAATCCTGATACTACTTTTTCTACAAGGTATTCTAGGTTGTTCGCCGAATATTATCAAACCACACATATATAAGTAAACAACACACTAACAGAATCACAACTGATACATTTAGTGCATGTAGTAATCAATAGGACTATACGAAGCAGGTTATTAAAAATAAGTAACCTGTATATCCGTGTATAGTTACTGGAAATAATAAGTGACAATTCACAATCTACACTACACTTTAATATGACTATACGCAAAAATGCACCAATATACACACAGCAGAAACACACGTTGAATGGAGAATACGTATTGCAAGAACTCATACCAATTAGTGTCATCCAATATTAATGATGTTTGATTTGTTTGAAAAGTAATAGCCCTACAAATAACTTTGATTTTTAATTTATTTTTAATGTGAAACACCTTGTTAGCATTTCTCAAATTCGTGTACAATCGAATATAGGCTTTTTATTAATTCAGTCCAGTTGTGAAAATTAAAAGTAACACAACATGCAGATCTTGAAGTCCTCGAATAGTAATATCAAAATTTTCTGATAACCTTAGACTCCTATGTGGATTCATTTATATATAAAAATTTTATTCAAAACTCTACTACAATTTTTTGGAGTTTGAAATTCTTCTGTAACCCTTCTCTAAAATCGATTGTGACATTTTCCTCACCACCCATAAGTACGAATATAATTGTTTGACTTGGAACATTAGCACCAAACTCTAAAGTAGTTATCATATTATTCTTACCTACGTAGGTAATATATTTACGTATAGTCATATCAATTAGAGCCATAAATTCATCATGAATGAATTCATCAACTTCCCACCTAACAGATATATTTCCAACCAATCTATTAACAAATAAGACGTAAGTATCATATGCAGTTTGGTAACAGTGATTTTCAAACTTCAATTTTTGTCTTTCTAATGGAAATTCTTCATCTCTAGAATTACTAAATGACCAGCTTCCGAATTGGAATTGATTTGTATTATCTTGAATTTTCTTTTTGTTCATTTGGTTTATTTGTTTGGAAACTTATGATACAAATATCAGGATTGTCAAATTCTAAACTGTTGAACGATGTAGTTAGGTCAATTTTGATGCTCTTTCTCGTGAAATTATGTTCCTCTTTAATACTCTAAACGAAATAGTAAAATTTTAGTTTCGAATTATGCAACAGGTTTTGATTTTGTATCAGATCGTAATTACTTTCATATCTAATTATAGGTACTTTGATTTTAAATTTTTGATAATTTAGAATCATGAGGCACCGCTTTACTAACAGTTCCATCATCTGGATTCTTCGTATCCCATCTGCAAAAGCGTGCATCATCAGATACTGCTCTTACAAAGGAAATTGTTAAACCGAGGTTAGGCAAGGGTTCATTGTTATACCTAAAAAAGCAAAATAAGAACTCTAATGGAAATGATACTTCAAAGATGCGAGCAGATTCATGTAACAGTTTGTTATCAGTTATAAAACTGAGACCTTTATATAAATAAACATCTGTCTTCGGAACATATAAATCAATGAGTGCATCACTCGCAAGAGCCGGATTGTCTACTGTTTCTATATTTTTACCAAAACGTTTAAGATTTCTCGACTCCATAACCCTGGAAAGATGTTGTTTACAAGTTTAATTTTATCCTCATTACCATATTCACCGTTAGCTGCCTTTCCACGAACATCAAAAGCCATGTAAACACGCGGTTTTGAAAAAAAGCGTGCCATCTCCAATATTAAGATCTGTGTCTAAATTAGTGAGGTATTTATTTAAATTATTTTTGGTACTATCATTAAGATCAAATGATTTTAATTAATATTTCTCTAACCTTTTTATATCCATTTAATTAATAAAAGTATTTAAGTTGGTTCGATAGACACAATTTCAATTTTCGCACCGTCAAAATCAATCAAATTTCCATTTTCATCCCTGATAGTAATCTTAATATCCCTAAAAGTAGTATGATGAATGGGAAACTTGTATGGTCTATTTAATTCGTAGATAATATGATTTGTAAATGGCACATTAGGATTAAATTTAGCAATAATACCACTATTTATAATTTTTAGTGATTAATCGAGTTTTTACCGCTAAATTGCATTCAATATTAATTGTATGAAAAGGAAAAAAAATAAGTGGATTATCCCATTTTTGTTCATTGGATTTAATGATAGGATTTTTCAAAAACCCTAATAGATTTCCTAAATTTGTGAGATCGAAATCGTATTGTCTATTACTAGTGGTAATAATAATAATAATAATAATTTTGTTTTCTCTAATTTCAAAATCTTGAATACAGGTTAATATTTCTACCTAGGAATCAATGGTATACTGTCCCTTTTTGATAATAATATCCTGATTACTATATTTTAAAACACCTTTCTTTACATTTGGTGTTAGAAAAGTAGAATAAAAGCCAACGACGGAAATATTTCCGTTTTCTATCGTCCGGGGTTCACAAAGTTGCAAATGCAACTCTGATGAAGTTCCTTCTAATGCAATATACATTTATAAAGTTAATATTTTCATAATAAATGGAAACTAATTGGAATGTATAATATTTTACAGAAGATGAAAAGGAATAATTTAGAATAATCGGTAAACTCTTACCTAACCAGCTAAGAGCATTAATAGTTGGTCCATCAGGTAGCGGTAAAACTAGTCTAATTATCGATAATTTTATTCTTAAACCAGGTTGGATAGAACCTTTTCATTATTATATTTTCTGCGAGACTTTAGAACAAAGCAAATGAAGAAAATATTTGATATCTTTGAGAAAGGAACAAAAAGACACATGACAATAGTTATATAGTATAAGGATGAGGATATAACTTCATTAGACCAGATGGAAGATTATTCGTTACTATAGGTGACTGGATTTTAGAGGATCAAGATATTGTAAGAGCAATTTATACCACAGGAAGACACAAGGAAATAAGTGTTATTATACCATGTCAAACATAAAATTCCAAAACAACAATCATAACCTTAAATATGCATACGATGATGGAACGGACATGACTTTTGATAAATTTAAAGAACTCGGCAACATGCGATGGAAAGATCTCTATGGATCTATAACTAACGAAAAGACAAGAACATCAGAAAATTGAAAGTACAGGTAAAACATTTTATAAATATAACAAAAACCTATAGTCCAAATATTTTTATAAACGTAACATAAGAAAAATCTCTACGTCTAAATATTTTTTATTATAAATGGAGAAATTACCAATAGATCCGCTGGAGTATCTCAAGTTAAAATAGAAGCAAAGAGAGCTATTTAAACAGTGGAAGAGAGAACCTAAACTTCACTATGAATTATACAAGAAGAAAAATCAGCCAATTATTGACGCTGTTAGTGATAACAAAAGGGAATTACAAGCGTTGGTTGAGCAGAATAGAAACCTTACGACAGAGTTGGTACCAACTGTAATGCAGAATTTACATGTATCATCAGAAACACAGTTTCCGAAAACTGTTACAGAATATAGTACAATACATATAGGTCCCAAGTTAACGAAATATTTGAATGAAAGGGATAAACCTGCTGTATTTGAAATAAAATCTGAAGACATTAAGTTATTCGTGGGAAATTCTGAGTTAACACCTGGTGACGATATTGTTATCGAAGGGAAACGCTACAAAGGAACTGATCCCTTGTTTACTTATCTTACTTAGAAACACATTAGCGATAACATGGAGCCAAAAGGTGCAGATTTGAAAAATATAAATATTTATTAATTCTAAAATAATTTATCAAAATAATGACCCATGAACAAGAAAACCAAAATCAAGCCCAGGTATTTAGTATAACAAATATATTAAACTGATGTGGAAGGAAATATCTGAAAACAGATCTTTATCATTATCACCAAGCTTGAGGGATTATGTCGGTAAGAGAATAATGACAACATATACCGGAAAACCTAAGAGATATGTGTGGTTTGACAACGTAGCGAAACAGATAAATCGTATATTTATTCTTGATGGTGCTTTGAAAGCGGGAAATTACAGTCCAGAAATAAAGAATGAAATAGCTGGTATCTACATGATATTCAATAGATGTGATACAAATATGGAAACCAACCCACGCCGCAAATAACTCGGTTCTCTAATAAAATACTTACCAAAAAGGTTGTTTTATATGAGAATATTTAATAAATATCTCAATTCCAGTATAATGAAAGAAATCCATCTTAGAAGTTTAGGTAGGGGTAAAAAATACAGTTACTCCGGCTCATTTACCAAATTAAATGAATGATTAGAAAGAGGGGACCCTCCGATTAACAAACTAGATACCGAGTGCATGAAACACGACATACTTTACAGAGATAACAAAGACTTAGAATCGCGACATGCAGCAGATAAAATTCTACAACTAACAGCCAGAAAATTCAACATGGTCCCAGCACCACAAGGAATGAAAAAGTCAAAGATTTATTAGTAAGAGGAGGTATATGGGTAAAGTTAGCAGTTTATTTGGTTAGCAGTTGGAAAATGTCTTAAACAGAATAATGTTAAAATCGCCAAAAAAGGTAAAGCGTTTTAAAAATTAATAAATATCAACATAGAACAATAATTAATGAAATTCTCGTGCTTGTGCATGGTAGAAATAGAAAAGTGTATCTAAATAAACCCATGTTTGGGGGATTTTGTATATTGGAATTATCAAAACTACTCATGTATAGATTTTATTATAATTATTTAAAAAAGATGTATGGTAATAAAGTAAAATTACTACAAACAGACACTGACTCATTCATTATACATGTAGAAACTGAAGCCTTTTGCGAAAACATGACACAAAATATTAAGTGGTTTGATAGTAGTGACTATTCGGATGGTTTTACAATAGGTATCCCAAAAGCTAATAAATAGTGGTTGGCCTATTCAAAGATGAGTATAATGGAAAGCCTATTAGAGAATCTGTTGGATTAAGGTTTAAAATGTATTCACTTAAAACAGATGTAAAAGATAAGAAAGTGTATAAAGGAATAAAAAATGCTAACATCGAACGTCTTAAATTTAATAACTACAAAGAGTGTCTATTTAATAAAAAACAAACTATAGATAATATATAATGCATTCATTGAAATAAATTACAAATGTACACAGTTAAAGAAACAAAGGTGCGTCTTTGCCCATACGACGATAAAAATATCTTGTAGATAGTATGACTAGACTTAGTTTTGGTCATTATAGTATATGTTCTTAATCCTGAGTACTTATAAGTTTGGAGCTATCGACTTAACGGTCCCGGGTTCGAATCCCGGCAGGGGCATGGGTGTGGATTTTAACACTTAACAGCTAAAGACAATCGTGACGGGCCGAAGTCCAAAGTTACTAAACAGGCCCATATAAAAATAAAGTTTAAGTTTTTTATGTTTGGAACTTTTAAAACTGACTTGTCAATAACAAAGATATTACTTGTATACTTTATCCTGAGAGTTAGACATCCAACAATGCGTTGTGAAAATAATAATATTTTTAATTCTCTTTTAATCTGCGTTAAAAGCATCAAAATTGGTTGATAAACAAGAAAGATATACCAATTTAAAATTTATGATTTATCTGAGGCCCACATAAAATATGTTTCTCAAACATGGGTTTGTCTGCGATCCACAAAAATCTGTTTTGAAATTTTGATTTATCTGAGTCCCACAAAAAGTTTGTTTCTGAAACATGGATTTGTCTGCGATCCACAAAAATCTGTGTTTCAACGGTATTTAAAAATCTGTGCTCAAAGACGGATTTAACTATACTACTGATTATTTAAGAAATAACAATGAAAGCTGTACACAAAAAAAGTTTGAGCAGAGTTTTTACTGGACAGTGCAATGATGGTATTGATGCTGTGAGGTAGACAAGCACAAGAGTCTTTTCTCTTTCGCAATCTTCAATCAAACGCTTTTCTTTAATAAAATTTCTGGTACAAGTTCGACTGTCATTTGCTAACCCTATACAGCACGCATTCCGTAATTATTAGACGAGATATTATGTAATTTGTAACGATGCCGCGATACTTTCAAGTGCTTTTTAGCTCCGAAAACAACCACATTTCGTAGTTTCCTCAAAGGAACTTTTTCTTGTATTGATGTGAATAATGATAATCCAATCGTTTCTGTATAATCTTAAAAGTAGTGTCTAGGTAAGGTATTAAGATAGTTTCGTACTGAAAATAGGTTATTGGTATTTAATATGGTATTAGATGATACATGTACATGTTCTATGGAAAGATGTATAAATGATGTATAAACTGAGAATGTAAAAACTAGCAGTGCCTACCATTACCCAACTAAGTAAACTAATAGCACGCGGTATCTTGAACTTTGTATTATAAATATAATTATTGGACAGTTTAAAAATAGAATATAAAAATCTGCTATCATTTTTATGGGTCGTCTATATAGCGATTTTAATTACTGCAGTTTTGTGTAGATTATATTCAGCTAAACTTCTTGTAATCACTGTTTGAAAACTTTTTTGCATTAGCATTAGCAGTTCTTAGGAAAAGGTAATGTGTAAAAGAAAATGTATAAATTAAAAGTATCTGAACATTTTATACTAAAAATAATATATTTTGCTAATATACTGTATATTTGTACGCAACAAACGGTACCATATTGCCAACCATTACCCAAAATCAGTCATTGGGAAAATTGTTGTCTCTACTAAGGCATGCTCATAACATGTGCGAACTACATGGTAACTAGCTAGCTTACATGGCTGTTGTGTTCTACAGCCTCTTTCTTGGTTACAACAAAACTATATCAGATCGTATAACGTTAAAACAAATTTTCTGTTATAACGTTGATACTTCTTTCCAAGGGTGTGAGTTACCTGTCCTATGTGGTTCAGTGTTTACCGTGTCGAATATGACATAATAGGCATTAGTAAAGTCGCCTACTAGTACCCATTACCTTATCTACAATATAGGCCTATTTTATGATTTTCAAGTTATTGAAAATTACATCTATAACAGTCTACTATCATATTTTATAGAAGAAATTCAGAGATCATAACAAAATTTCCGGTATTCAATGGTCAATTTTGAAGGTAAGTTACAAGTTATATTTTGACTGTTAGAATAAAAATATATATCGAATCAAACAATAAAATTTACTGCTGCAAACAGTTTGCATATCTTAACAATAAAGAACTAATTTTCTCTGAAGTTTTGGTGGATAAATTCAATGAAGCAACAATTCCCAATTAAAGTGGAAATTAAATTCGCAGCTATTGTTTCGGTACAAATGAGCAATATTATTTTCGTGAAGTCTTGATTATTGTTGTCATGAAAGTAATTAAAATACAGTTTTCCATGTTTAAAGCACGATACCAATAAAACCCCAAATTTATAACATTTTGGCGAGACCATTCGCCAAAAGTTTGAATTTAAATACACAAGGATCACGTTCAACCGAATTTGATGGGACCAAGCATAATTTGGTTAAACGGGAAACACAGTGGTTTGAATGCTGTAGTTTAGTACTGTACTAGATGTTAAGAACAACTTTATGCTAAAGTGAACTTAACAGTTTTTCAAACATAGGCCTAGTACTGTAATGTAAAGTACAGTACAATATTTACTGTATTACAAAGAACTAAGAAAAAGCCTTAAGTGTGTTCAAAGTTGTACATTACGTACCGTACAATTTTAATTTGTTCTTACATACTATACAAAGAAACAAAAAATCAAAAAATAAAATCCTACACTCCTGTATTTCAAAAGTCTTTATTTGTATGTACTGTATTTTCATATTTTCGTCTTTCATCATTTTGCGTACGATCATGCGCTTCATAGTTTACTCTATTTAAATTTCAATTAAAAATTAAATGAATTGTAATTACAGTACTGTATTTTACTGAACATTAAAAGTTTTTCAAATAATTCGTTCATAATTAAGAGTACAATTCAAACGTAGCATCTGCAAACTCCTAAAATCACATATGTATCTTTTACTGCAACGGTGTTCGCTTAAACCGGAAATTCGGTTAATCGCGATTCGGGTAATCAAGACTCTAGCGTAGTATGAAATGATGCTCAAAATTGATACAATAAAGAAAATTACAAAATCATGCAGATGAAACGCGCCTGAAAGTAAAATGAATAAATTAAAACTAATTTAACATGATTTATAGTAGAAAGTAACTCAGTTTATAGAAACAATGCATTATGTAGATTATATTCCTTGACCTTTTTCAGTCTTTATTCAATAATAACGTGCGAAGTGTTCACTTATTTCAATCTTTAAGAAAACGTATTATGGAAACATTTTATTGGAGTAACTAAATACATCACAGTATTTGGACAAATGTATATAGAAAAATACGTTTTGAATTATCTTGGATTGAGCATGCATGCACAATTAACACAGACACTTAGGATTAAACGTCATGTGAATCTAGTAACAGTTTTAGCCACACAATTTCAAAGCTATGGCGAGAGTGGAGTAGTTTGTAAATATATAAAGTGAATGTATATATTGTTATTACTCTAATACAAGGGTGTACTGTTATACACAATAAAGATATAGAAAATATCACAAAAATACTTATGAATACGAATAACTGAATTCTTCATTATCTTTTATATTTTCACACAGAGTTTTGGATATACTGCTACTCATTCTAGGCGGTAACGTGTAGGAAATTATATTGTTACGTAACTTTTTACTATATCAATTAGCATTGTTCGTTTGTTTTGTGCTTTAATAAAAGCAATATGGCTTTATAGCTGCTACTTGTCACAAAATAATATTTTAACATATGTAAATGACAGAGTGAAACAGCGAAAGTGTTACACTATTTATTTGGGAAATGAATGATACACAAAATTGGAGCATCGAAGTAGTGAATAAGAAAGAATTTTGCAAAATAATATTCTTTCACTTTCCCAAAATTTGATATTAATCGAAAATTCAACTTACTGTTTCACGTTATAGCATAAAATTTGTTTCGCATTAAGGATGAGTGTTGTTCTAATGATCTAATTATGTCAGTAGTTAACATATAGATCGAACAGGCGTAGAACAGAAAAGTATCATCTTGCTATCCGAATAACAAGCCTCTCATTAATAATGAATCTCGTTGATAAAGATAAAAGTTATTTTTAATGTGTGTCACAACACTATGACTTACTCCTTTCTCGAGTGCCTCACTTTGATATCAATTTAGTTTCCATTTCAAGTTAGTAGTTATAGGGCATAAACATGAATCATACTGCAAATCTTTTTAAGGACTAGAATGTGTTTAATACAATTCAGTTTAGAGAATTTCGTTGAAATAAATTATAACGGGTTGATAGTACAAATAGTATTTTCAGTTGGTAGTACAAATAATTTTCAATTAGAGGATATTTAAACTCAAATTCCTTTGCAAATTAATGAGCAACAAATTTCAAAGCTGTTTATTCCAAAAGAGGTAAAAATAAACAAAACATTTGGAACGAAATTTAGGATATTACCAGATTAATACTCATAACAATAATGAAATTTTTCCTGTTGTAAGGTAGTGAATTTATATTACCTTAAGTCTGCAAAAAGTTAAATACCAAAGATCGAACGAATCTTACATTTTGACCAACATTCAAACACTATCACTCTGATAAATTAATGTCTCTTATATCTGATGTAACGTACTCTGTAACTAGAATTAAATACATGGAAGGTTGACGGATTTCCAAGTATATATGAAAATCTTAAAATTAATTTTAAATTCAATTTTCGATAGATAATTTTTATGCAGTACCATATGCTGAGGGTAGTCTTTCTTTCATTGTAACTGTTAATGCAGAGAGAAAAGGAGTGTGGTCACCACAAGACCAGATTATTATTTTATATAATTATTAGATAAAGAAACATTCGATGTATAATCGTTGTATATGATTAGAATCCCTATCATGATTTATGTTAAAACAAGAGGAATTTCTATACATACTTTGGTGGATGATGTAAAGAAAATAAGAAGTTATTCTAGTTAGATGTTTACTGTTCCATTCTCAATTCGGTATTCTATCGTTTCTATAGTTTAAGGTTAATCTGTCTTTAATTCTTATTGAAAAATTATATCTTCTCTGTCGATCTACCATATTTCAAGAAGTTTCAATAAGATACTAATTAATTAACTATCAATCACCAACAAAATTATTAATTTCTAAAAGTTTCATATTCATACAAGCTTCTACGCACGGACACAAACCCGTACTTTTGAAACAGCCTCGTAACACTTTAGCTATCTAAATCTCTGTTCATAAATGTATGGTTACTATTAGAAGATAGAATACAAATATTTTATTTAATATGTCTACGTTCTTAATTTCTGTCCTCTGTAAATAGCCAAAAGCGATTCTCTGATCAAAACCTACAGATCACCAAGTGTCGACATTTACATAAATATTATGTTAACAAAATATTTTTATGTTAGACTATGATCAAGGTATTACCTAAAATGTTTGTAACTTATGTTTCACCATGTTTTACTTTACCAATTTTCGTTAAACATCGCTCTTACTTAAAAAAAAAAGCTAACCAATACTTTTTATCAGTAAGCAATAGTAACGAAATATTTCGTCATAGAATGTTACAATTATTTTCCAATGTTTTATAGTTCTAAGATGTATGAAAACTTTTCTTCATCATTAACGTCTTTGGGATGAATGTTTTCCTTTGGTATATAAAGTATATGATACGAAATTTAATAAGCTACAAAAATATATAAATATTCAAATTTTTATCACCTATTTCGCAACATGTTTCAATATTTTTACATTTTATAAAAAAGGGACCCATTTAGATTTTTCAACTTTATGGCGCCCTTTACTCCTTTTGTACTTTTATAAATAGCAACAGCAGAAGTTCTAAAAAATAATAAGATGTAAATAATAAAGCATGAAACTTTCGTTTTGGTAGTTTTAAAGTAATTATTAGCACATTGAAAATTCAGTGCTAGTAAATTCTATTGTAACCATCACAAAACTAATCTAAATGTCATAAGAAATGTTAAAATCAGTTGTTTCCATAGAGATAAACAGTGTATTCTACTTTTACCAAAACGAACAATTATTGTGAAAGTCAAAAATTTCAGAACACTTCTTTCTTTATTAGCACAGCTCAGTGTTGTATTTAATAAACACAGAGTCACAGGGTAACAGAGATAAACGTGTTGATTATTCAGACACAATTATGCATAATTGATCTTCTAACGCTACTTTATTAATAGTATTACATATTATACTTGATAGGTATGTAGTAACTCTTAAGTCTATTTGTCTATTTACAGCCGTGGAAATAAGTTTGTTATCTGTGAATAGGAATGAATATTTGGTTTACAAAAAACTATTATGACTATCATTTAATTCTGTTACTAATTTAGTTATTACTCGTAAGAAGCATTCTTACATTTCTACTAAATTGACTATATAATTGAAGATAATTTATATGATCAGAAGATACACAGTAACAGGTAATATAATCTTTGAAAGTTTAGTAAATAGTACTTACTTTGACACCAGAATGAAAACCAGAAATCGAAAACATGAGTTAGTATGGTTAATATTATGATTTGATTAGTAACTTGAAATATCTGAACACACTTATATTATCTTCGATATTTATTCTATGAATAGTTAAAGCATTTTACTGAATTCACTTCGCATAAGACATTTGTGGAGCAGGTAAACGGAGTACATACAAGAATATATAATACTTAGTGAAAAGAATATGTGCATACAAATAATTATTTCAGAGCGAACGAAGCTTATATATACTTTTACGAAACATACAATCTGTATAATCAACACGTTATATTTCTAGTATAAAGTTAAAATGATAATTTTCACCCAATCACATACACATAACATCAATCATTTGTAAATATGATTCAACTACAATGAACAACTACTTAACATTTCCAAAAGAAAATTAAGATATAGATAATATTCACACTTTCATTAATTTTCTACTTCGTCGTGCGACACACACATATACACACACACTGAAATTCTTTATCACAGGCAACGATCACAACTTGAGGTATCCTTTCAGAATATTCATTAATAAATAACTATTATAGAAGTGCCAGTATATGAGAAAAAAGGTTAAAAATCATGTTTGTTTACGGACATTACAATAAACGCTCAAAAATTATGATGCTGTATTATTTATAAGCGATTTAAAAATAGTTGCTTGAGCGTCCAATACATGCAGTTCTGTTACACATACAAGGCTTAAGAGTATAACAAATCCTATGTATTGAATAGTACAAAGAAATTCCCAAAGCTTATTAAAAAGAATTGATACAAGAAGAATTTCTATGGCAAAATGGAAATTACATAATTTCCACAACCACATTACAACCCATGTTATGTTAGATTTGAACGTTTGTTCTTGTAATTCCATTTGTTCGTCGGTAACGTTCCGTCTTTCTAATAAATCCTGATACAATGCTATATACCTATTCCAAGCAGTGGATATTAACAATAACTGAATACCAAAACAAAGTAGTTTCCGAAAAATGCGTTTGTGAACCATTTTTTCTTTATATATTAAATTTGCATCAGGATCTTTCGAGTCAGAAACCATAAGAAATAGCACTAATGACTGCGAAATACCGCGTCTTGGTGGATTTTGTTTTAGAAATATTAAGCACCCAATTATTAAAGCAATACATCCAAGACCATCACAGACACCATCAACAATAAAACCTATACTTCCTATCTCTGATAAATCACCTTCAATGTTTTTACGCTTCCTGGCCACTGTCCCATCTAAAGCATCAAAGAAAGTTCTTATTTCAAACAATAGTACACCAATTCGTCGTGTTACAATATCGGCTGCCGAGACACATTTAGCAGCAGCTAATGCTATAAACACGTGGGAAACACTTATTAAATTAGGAGTAATAAAGCTGATTTTGTAAATACCAAGAACTGAGTTTACTTCGTTTGCTACCGGTCCTAGTATGTAATGGTTTGGGTGATCCATCATTAGGGATTTTACTCTAACGTGACACAAGGGAGAAAACACACAATCGCTGTTGTATGACTGATTGTATCGCTCCTGTTTCAGATTGTATCTCTGTACGTGAAAGTACAACATTGCATCCATTATGAGAAAATACGTCACTAAACACACAACAAAACTAATAATAAGTTTTCTCACAAGGGCAGGCCGTCCCATTATATTGCCTTTTCCTAGTCTTTCGTTTACCTAGAAAAACAAAAAATAAAAAGACAGAATTAGTTAAAGATGAAAAATACAGAAAAGTGAAAGCTTATTATAAACTAAGAAGAAAATGATAATTTATTTTTTAATGTTAGTTATAAATGTTAATGTTAATGTCTTTGTAATGTTAGTTATAAAAAGTGAGCTCTAATTTACTACACTTGAGCGCACGATTGCACTACAATCAAGTTAGTAACTGAAGCGAGACACAGGAGGGAACAGCTAACTTCGATTACTCACTTTCAGTTTAAGCCAAAACGAACTAAACTTTCAGTTCTAACTAAGATTTTTACGCTTGTTGTCGCTGTGTGACACATTCTTTATTTATATGTTAATTCTTGCAAATAATTTTTTTATTATTTATAGGATGTGCTATCATATGTGCAGCCCACTATACAAATAACTGAAAAAAGAACATCAATGTAGAAAATGGACCAAACAGCAACAAAAAGCATAATAAATAAGCTATAACTAAAAAATTTGTCCATTTTGAATGAAATCGAAAATCGATAAAATTAAATGTTTCCTCTTGTTTCTGGTTTTAGATATTGATCCAGGGCTCCATTTTCGTAAAGTATTGCTCAATGGTTGTGAATAATAAAATGAGCTTTTTCATGTTACCGACAAACGATTAATTATTTATACAAAGTTAAATATTGCCATAAAAATCAAGGAGATAATAAGGTTAAGGACTGTATCAATTTTCAGGAATATTTGCGGACAGAAATTGCATGTTGCTTCAAAAAAGAACACATACACAATTACGACATTCCAGAATTTTTTCATTCCTAGGCCGAATGGACTGACGCCAGGTGAAAGGAAACTAATGAGGATTATGGGACTTTGCTCTCTATAATTATTTTGTTTATGTTTCGTAAATTAATTCGGGGCTATGTTAACTTGGGATTAAGCATCGAGTTCCACGTAACGATACTGGAGTGACTGTTTATAGTGTCAAAAGATAGACGCCAGAGCAAATATTTAAACTCTTTTGTCTACTTCCAGTCCAATCCAATGTGGACCAAATTTTCAGTTCTATCTCACTGTCAATTTTATACGCTTCTTATCGCTGTGTATTCCATTTTTATTTAAGTCTTAATTCCTGAGTTATTCATATAATAGTATACCATACTCTGCATATAATACAAAATACTGCAAATAATACTTATGTTTTTCCAAAAGTTAAGACATAAATAAAAAACTGGCTACACAGCGATATCAATTCAGACATAAATAGAAAACGGGTCGCACAACGATATCAAGTGTAAATAAACTTAATTAGAACAGAAAATTTGGTCCATATTTGTTTAGACTGGAAGTAGAGAAACGAGATTAAGTGTTCTATCCGCTATTTGGCATAATATATTCATGAAATTTTTAATAGCAGCAGTCAGTCCAGTATCACTTTTAGATAGAGATCATTGGGATAAAGAATGTTTTGAGCAACTGACCCGTGAAGATAGTGATTTTATTTATTTTTGAATTAAAATAAATATATTTAAGAGACACTTGCCAAAACATTTCAATCCCAAGTTGCCATAACCCCGAAATAATTTACAAATCAGAGATAAAATAAAGCGAAGTCAATTAATTATTTTCTTGCCACCTGGTGTCAGTCTAGTTGAACTAAGAATAAAATAATCCTGTATGCCATGTTTTTTTTTTTTTTGTATAAAATGAAATAAGTACACAGTACGAGCAAAATAGGCGTCGGCTTACAAGTCGTAAAGAATCCTCAGAAGTAGATGCTGATATTTGTTAGCTAGCTGTAATAATTTCCTTAACTCAGGAGTTTCATTGCGTGTACAATAGAAAAACATAGAACCTGACTTTCTAGCCTAACCTAACCAATGGTCAATAATTTTATTAAATTTCCTAAAGCATATATACATAAAATAAGTTATATTTTTTTAAAAAGTATATAACCATAATCACGTCAGGATTTGAACCAGGGTCTCCGAATCAGCTTTCCGATACGTTAACCATTGCACTGAACTGGCAACTCCAAAGCAGCTTGTTGTTTGTGGTTCAAGCAGTTGTGCGCCTGCGCGAGAGTGGGCCATACACAGGATTTATTGCTACAGCTATGATCTCCCCGAAATAGTAATCTAATACTTTACCTTGTTCGAAGAAGACAAAAAGCATATTATGGGACTTCGTTGTCTATAATTACATTTTTATCTAGGGGTTGTGATTAACTCAGGGATTATGATAATTCGGAATTTAAAGTATTTTAACTTTCAATTTATTTACGGCCTTTAAACATCTATGGCTCAGGTCACGATGGGTTAGGGGAAAGGATGTGGAAAAAAGTCGGACAGGGCCTAAATTGAAGGTATCATTCCATCCCGCCTGGTGCGACAGGAAAATCCTCAGGCAGGATTATCGGCCACTCGAGTCGAACCCAGGACCTCCCGAATGCAAAAAAAAACTCTACCAACTGAGCTACGGTTCCTCAGTTACATGAATATTTGCGTGTAATTCTTTCTTACTGTTTGTACTTAACTGTCCTGCTGGTGCTTAACTGTACTTAACTGTCTTGCTTGGTCCACTAAAAATTAGCTACATAGTTATGAAGAGAAATTAGAGCTAACACGAAGTTTTCGATGATTTTAAACTGTTTAGCAGTGGTTGCAAGAAATTTCGTTGTTTTATTTGCTGTAGCATCCATACGATCGATCGAACAACTACCAGCACGTGGCTGAGTACAGTCACACAAAAGACTGGCACCGCTAGCCCTAGGGCTGTAACTTTAAATATTATTTTGAGCTTATGACCTTTACACATGAAACAATTCTTTCTGCTACCATTTTA
This sequence comes from Lepisma saccharinum, assembly GCA_022664845.1. Lineage (NCBI taxonomy): Eukaryota > Metazoa > Arthropoda > Insecta > Zygentoma > Lepismatidae > Lepisma > Lepisma saccharinum. The sequence goes on along the minus strand of JAGDQP010008352.1, from coordinate 18,565 downwards.
ATCATATAATTAGCTTTATTCCTGGTTTATGTCTCAGAAACACCATCGTTAAGAAAACATACTTCAAAGGATACAAGAGTATTAATATTCACCAATCTTAACAAATGCATAATGTTGTTTTCCTATTATATCTTTTAGTTTTCACTTTTACGCATAAATGTGTACAAAATTAAAGCTTCTCTGATACGAAACCTTTGAATAAAACTAGCTTCCAGGTAGTCTGGAAATAAAAGGACGTTTTCCTACTTCATACTGTGTTTTGGAATACAGTAAACATGCCTACTTCATTCAAAATACTCTACGTCTGCAGAGGAACATCTCTTCCAATGATTCTCAATCCCGTCCCAGAAGAACGTGGCTCCCAGAAGAAGGCAATGAAATCCAGGAAGGCACTGTTTTATGCTATCCCTGTTTCTGAATGCCGTTTTTTTTAGGAAGTGACTTCAATACGTAAGCACGTCATAGTTTGTTAGCGGAGTCAATCGGCGCTCTGTTCGAAATTTTCGATGTGCCCTCATAAATAGTAATTTAATTTTGCGAACTCATACATCAGAACTCAGCATTTGTGACGTCTCCATGCCGACGTACTAATTGAGTTAACCTAGAGCGTGAGTATTTTTGAAGTAGTTAATTATTATGCAGTTAGAATAAATTCATATTTAGCGTTTATCATAAAAATGAGCGTACTTACAAGGAAACTGTCTCCGGTGGGAACGAAAATCAGCATGAAACTTCCGCAATGCATTGATGATGTGTTCAAATGAACACTCCTGTAGTATCACGTTTAAGATTTTTGCGGAACACGAGTTAAAGGACTTCAAAGCTTTCGAAATTTTGTTCTGAACGCCTCAAGGGTAGGCAATATTTCATATATATGTGTTGAAGTTATGCATTTTCTATTCACTTTTTTTTATAAAGGTTGCCCTAAGATAAATTTAAATGTTAGATTGAAGTTACTGATGAAGTTGACGTGTTAATTAATTGCTCTGATCCCTGGCAAATGCGAATATTATATAAATACAGGGTGACCCAAAGGAAACTTCTCACCCCGTTAATCATGTAACGAATTGATTTCAGGAGGAATCCCGACACACGCCCCTTTTAATTTAAGGTAGAACGTGCCATCATGGTCAAGCATTGCATGCTGTCCCATTTTGTTGTGCTCTAGTGGCAAAAAGTGAAATTATCTTATTAGACAACGTGGATCAAGTAACAGATCATATCAATGATCTTTAGGTTCTATTTACAAAAGCATGTGATTATTTACTAGTATGAAAACTTTGAAAACTTTGCGGGAAATTGCGTTTGCAACTCTCACAAATTATGAAGTGACACTTGGTAGGTAAGGTAATATTTTACACTATTTAACATTATGAGCGCTCAACTCTCATCATTAGTGTAAAAGAACTCCTTGAAATATCATTATGATAAATATAATCGTACTATCTCATGCTCTGTGATCCAATAACACCTAAGCGCTGTGATGAATACGTTAATGGCGCGAATTTTAGATCAACGTTGCGAGTTGGGAAAGAGAAGCATGTGGGTTCGAACCCTGCTGCCAAACATGGTGACTCAAAATTTCTATCAATTATACAAGTCGAATGTTGAGTTGGTACGATAACTAAAGCCCTACCCGCTAACTTCCACTCAAGCACGATGTTCGACAGTGGGATTCGAACCTACGTGCTTACCCCTTCCGAACTCGTAATGCTGATTAAAAATTCGCGGCATTAATGTGTTCATCGCAGGGGTTGGGTGTTAATGGATCACAAAACATGAGATAACACGTTTAAACTTATCATAGTTATATTTCCATTTCTTTTATACTAATGATGGCAGTTGGGGCGATCATAATGTTAAATAGTGTTAAATATTACCTTACCTACCAAGTGTCACTTTATAATATTTGAGAGTTGCAAACCCAATTTCTCGCAAAGTTTTTAAAGGAACCATGATCACATGCTTTTGTATATATAACCTAAAGACCATTGACATGATGTGTTACTTGACCCATGTTGTCATTTAAGAAAACTTCACTTTTCCCAACAGACCACGATAAAATGGGACAGCATGCAATGCTTGACCACGATGGCACGTTCTACCTTAAATTAAAAGGGGCGTATGTCGGGATTCCTCCTGGAAATCAATTGGTTAAGAAATTAACGTGATGGGAATATCCTTTGGGTCATCTTGTATTTATATAGGCCTAATATCCGCATTTGTCAGGGATCAGAGTAATTAATTAACACGTCAATTTCATTAATAACTTTAATCTAACATTTAAATTATCTTAGCGCAACATTTTATATACAAGTTAATAGAAAATGCATAACTTCAACACATATGTATGAAGTGTTGTCTACCCTTCAGGCGTTCAGAACAAAATTTCGAAAATTTTGAAGTCCTGTAACTCGTGTTCCGCGAAACTCTGAAACATAGTATTACAGGAGTGTTCGTTTGAACACATCATCAATGCACTGTGGAAGTTTCATGCTGATTTTCGTGTCCCACCGAAGACAGTTTCCTTGTTAGTGAAATATACCAACATAATGTTATTTTGAAATTTTTAATAATAAAAATTTGCTTCGACAATTTGTACTTAATGAAGAAATAAACAACTAACAAAATTAAATTAAATAAAGTAAAATAAAAATAAAATCATAGTTCTCGAAATTTTTGTGCTATATACTATTTTACCCGTTTCGATACACTCGCGCCCAAAATAGTTGGCGCCCCAAAAATTTTGGCGCTCTGTTCGGAAGAACAGTTCGAACACCCCTTGAGCCGGCCCTGTTTGCTAGTGCTAAGTCCGTGGAATATAAACTGTGTGGGAGTACGTCATGCCCCAGGTCACTCAGCTTTTTTTTTTTCGTAAATTGTGCTACGTGGGGTTTAACGTTGTCTGCTAAGCGAATATGACCCTTCCTATTGACCAACGACGGCTAACTTTTTGTGCAATAACTGTGCATTTGGGCAATTTCTGCACATTATGTGACAGCGGTAATTGTTTCACCAGGAGGAAAGAAACTGTAATAGACAACACTCAGTACTGTCTACCAAACCCTTTTGGTACGCCAACTTTGGATTTGAAAAGATTTCGAGGGTTTCACAAACGCCCAACCATTGCTCAATTCACTTGAAATTATGTATCATACAGGATCCACTATCATCACATGTCACAATACGATCAAGAAGGATCTCAATATGGAGACATACTATCAAGTAGTTGCGGATGTCCACCTGCTTCTATTTGTGATGCTCTGTCAGTTGTCCACTCTTGGCTGTAGATGGTCGTAAATGGTTGAATGGAAAACGAATGATCGGACAACGTTCCTGGAAGTGGTGCATGAATTTGCCTTCTTATAAACGCCGTCTACCTTTCATCGGCGTATTCTATATTCCTGATCTTGAAAACTCTGGTCCGCGGCACATTTTTATTTTTTCAAACCGTACTGATTGAGCCTATGTCCATGCCCCAACATATTATGTGTTTCTACTGCCGTGCGTATCACTTTGAATTCATGCAACAAACGTAAATCAAGCTCTTCCAACACGTCCTATGACACCTGCAACTACACTTCATATGGGGTGAAGGTTGCCTGCTGCTGTGACCTTCAACAACTATGCAGATGTAATACAACAATGGATAACTGAAATAGTAGATAACGGATCTATGGAAACGTTGTTTCTATCATACTGTCTAAAGAAGAGACTTTGATTTACTAAATGAGATTAATGCAAATCTCAAAGCCATATAATTCAGAAAAGAAAGAAAGCTAAAATTAACAGCTTTAACATATAATTAGGGACCGGACAGTAGAATTTCGCGACTCGCAAAAATTTTAAGAACTCAAGAAATCGCTTGGAATAGATAGATGGCAGTTTACACTTTGTGAAAATGTTACTTTTAACTCACGAAATATTCGCGAAAATTGGATATGTTGCTACTATCCACGAATTCTGAGCATTACTCACTAAGTTATACAATATTTGTTCATTTATTCACGAAAATGATGCCTAAACAATCGGAAAGATATAATTCGTCTCCAAAAACCTATCATCAGATTGGTGTAGCACTGAGAATGTTAGAACGTAGTATACTTTATCCTCCATTGATGACAGTAAATTTGCGAACATGGTTTGCCATCTAGCGAAAAAACAAGAACAACAACACCACAATGCCATTCATTGTATGCGTTTGACGGTATTCGCGGTTAAAGGCTTTGTGAAAATAATCGAACGCGTGAAATATCAGGCCACCGTAAATTTTGCTATCGGAAAGAGTAAAACAAAGTTTCAAATGCAGCTTGCGAGAGTTTTTTTTAAGTGTTCCTGTGTGGCTCAAAAATCGAACAAATCTGATCATTACAAATTTGGAACTATGTTCATCATATGCCTATGAAAATTCAGCTGAATGATTAAGAAATAAATTCCTTTATAGTTATACTTGTAAATGTGTTTATTAAAATTTTGATACTTGTTTTTGCAAATGCGTAAGAAGTATGTAAAAGAAATGCACTTTATTTATGTGTTTAGCAGCATGCATTAGTGCAAGGTTTATGTCTAAAGTTTTAAAACGTTACTCAATACAATCATTTATTTTTAGCTATTCAAGAAATTTACCCTTGTACTTACGAAATTTTACCTTGTGCTTACGATTTTTTTAACATTTTATTCGCGACATTTAAACACGTTTATTCACGAAATGCTACTGTCCCTACATATAATTAAAAAGATAGGGAAATAAACTGATGTTATCTATTCACACTCCTAATAATGGTAACTTTACTGCAATATCACTTAAGATTTTAATGAAAGCTTTAGCATCTCGATTATATTTCCACACTTTTATATTTACTAAAGGTAATAATTTAATATAAAAATTTATGACAAAGTGAAACACAATTTATTCAACTTCATTTATTAATATGTTGATTTCCTTCAAATTATAATTTCAGTCATTTCGAAACTTCCAACATTAATGATGTTAATTGTATGATATAATCCTTAAAAGAGTTCTGATTCAAGAATATATCATTGCTTACTTCAAAATATGTTGTTGATTATTGGAATTTCAGAGCAGGTAGATGTTCCAAAAGTATCTGCTACTAGTATTTTAAAACTAATTATACTCATTAGTGGAGTACGAAACGGACTTTAGTCCGTGAGAATTACTTTCTATTTACCTGCACTGAAATTTTAATAATTGACGTGGAACTAAAAAAAAGACTGGAAACCTAATTTTATTGAGTCTTAAGTCAACCACTGACAATATCATTATAAGACGTTCGCTTTGTACTTTTTTTGAAATAAGATTCCTCGAGTTCTCTCGATCGTTGATCATCAGTTTTCGCATAGTGGTAGTAGTTGTGCTGGTAACGAGACTAAATTATTAAACACATATCCCACCTTTTCATAGGAATTATTTATCTGCTTGCAGTCAAACTTCACATAATGATGTAGGGAAGTAACCGAATTAGAATGGTACAATACGTACCATTTCCATGGAAACGAAACTCACTTATTACACAAATTTCCGAGCATTTCGTAGGAACGATCAATCCAATTGCAACCAAACTTGACATACTGGTACAAGGAAATGTTCTTAAGGTTTTAATCACGTTAAAATGTTAGCACATTTACCATGTGCATGGCAATGGTACTTAATTATTAAACACATATTCGCACATGACGATGGATCGATTGAACCTAACCCAAGCCTACTTGAAAAACTAATGCAAGGAAATTCCCTTACAGCTTCAACCACACTGGAATGTTAAAACGTTTACCGTCTCCATAGTAGCAAGACTCAATCTTGAAATCCACTAGCTCACCTCAATTTTGTTGACATCGGAAAATGAATGTGTCTTAGTTTTATAGACCTTAACTGTTTAACTGTCACTCTCACAGTCTCACGCAACTTTAACCACACTAACATATCTCCTTTTCCAAATTATCTGAGGATCATAACATATGCTAACATCATCATTAAATTTAATTAGCATGTGAATACGAATACTAAGAAAGTGTAAGCAATATGCGGCAGTCTGCAATAATCCAGTAAGATCATGAAAAGACAGAGCGTGATTTTCATTGTTGTTGAACATAGATAATATTGCAATAGTCAATCGAACAACTTTTTCTATATTTTTTACGTATTTTGTTATGGGCAGTCATGCCATGTCTGCCATATTGCATACATGGAACAATTCTTAATAAGTTAAATGATAATAACCATGGATGAAGATGATGAATAAAAGTTAATTCGTAATTATGATAATGGTGATGACATAGGGATAACTATTTGTTGTATTAATGTTCTAATTAAATATAATATGTGTATGCGAAGCATTTATAAACAATGAGTTAATTATACTAATAGAATTCTTTTTCGCATATTCGTTGTGGTTTATATTTTGAACGAATATCCGAAAAAGAGTTTAATTAGTATAATGTCAGATGTACGTTGTAAAAATCTTAAAATACATTAATAAGTTAAATGTTTAATATATATTTTAAAGTGAAACAATACGAAGAATTAAATGTATGGGCAATTATGCTTTTAACTAAACTAAATAAGCCAAAATAAACAAGAAACCGACAAGCTCTTACTAAAGAAGGAAGCACATCTCAGACAGTTTCTACCACGAAGAATATTGGTGTTAGAAATAGTAAAAAATTAATATAAAATAATAATCTTAGTGGAATGAGATAAATCAACAATGTAAATAGTTTCATTTAATGTTCATTAAATTAAGTTATTCTCGGCATATGATTAATGAACATATATTCTTAAACAATGTACCAAGAGTATGTAATAAGTTCTATTCGTACTAAAGGTTAAATTCTTAAAACTGAACTATATGTTTAATACTTTGATTTCAAAGAAAATAGTTATCGTGAGTGAATACTCACGGTTATGCACAGTGTTCAATTTGTTATAAACTACGAAGGGGGATACTAAAACTAGTGGGAACTGGCTTAGTCTTAGTCTTAATTCTTCCTATCGCGGGCGCGAATCCATGTTGATACCAAGAGGAAAATTGTTATATTAATTGACATTTTATATTAAATTAGTAATATGATACAGTTCTATAGTCTATCGTTCATTTTATTTGACATTTTAAGGTCAGTTATTTATCAGTTGCTATGGTTTCTGTCCGCCATAGCCGTCAGTCACACTAAACTCCCTTGTCACCGTTACTATAGATGTATTTATCACTGCTAATTTTGAATTTTGTAATGTAAAACTATTATATATTGAACACTGTAACACTATATAGAACACTTCTGTATAAATTTTCTTAAGATGATGTCCGAAAAACTTTGGAATTTTGTAAAATTAACAATGGAAATTTCAGCGGCTTTCTTCCATTAAGCCGCCATGTTTTAGTCTGGAAAGTAGCAATATACTACCTATTTGGGTAGAAATACAAAGATTTTATACATGGTTGCGATGATATTCAGAATCAACACCAGGGGAAAATACCCCGAATTCCCCTAGCAAATCGAACACTGGATATACAGTTATTTTACACACACTTTTGCACGGGAGGCTCTGACAAGTTTTGCTCCCTTAAGCAGTCACATCCTAAGAACTGGAGTATCTTGACGCCCACGAGAAATGGGGAATTATTCTTCTGTGATATTGCACTGACTGCTGCGCGACGCTGCATCTTATAGCTGGACCTCCTTTAAAAGAGAAATCCTGCTTTTGAGCACTCTGTCCTTCATTCTTCGCACCCTCAAGAATAACGTTAATTATCTCTTTTGTGGGGCCTGTTTAAAAGGAATTCAATTACACTCCTTATAATAAAGCAATATATATGGGTGATATTTGACAAGTAAATTATCCTAATTAATATTTTGTATACTATATTCTCCATATGTTCCGTATAATTCAATCCACCATAAAACATATTTGACTTAGGTTATATCTTCAGGTTTATTACTTTAGTAAGTAATTTTGTTAAGTACTATATATTAATTTGGTAATTTGTATATTTTGTCTATAATGGACGAAAAATGTATGGCATCTTTGCCCTTCATTTTGTAGATTTGGAAATGGCCACCCTACGCATAACTTATGAATAACGCTGAAAACAATTTTCCATGTGTAATTCCAGGATCGTGTTCACGAGAAGTTAAAGTGACAAACCGTCCCGTATTTTAAGAATGTGTCCCGGTAATCGTATTACTTCTGTCGGTACTCCTAAATGTTCCCTACTTTAAAACGTGTGTCCCGTATATTTTTTTATTCTCATAATATTTTAATTGCCTTAATAAAAATGTTGCTATTTTGAAGTAAATTTACTTTGTAGAAACATACAAGTAGGCCACTAGCACATTTTACAGTAAAAGTTAAAAACTTATCAATTTGATAAAAGTTTTTGGATAAAATTAAAGCTGTAATTTTAAATAGAAAATTGTATATTTCTTTTTCATTAATTAACCCTCTCCCATTTCATGCAACTTCATTGAATGTTCTGTTTATGCAATTGATTATGAATTTACCTAAAAAGAAAATACATTGCTGGGCTACTGTACAAAAATCTGTGTTCTCTCACAACTGGTGATCTACCTAACCTCACATCACATCACCTAACCTAACCTAACTTAAGCTAAACGCTTATGTTTCTCGCAAACGTATATTAATAAACAGTAGGTCTTAAAACTTGTCGACTGTAGGTCATCAGTTGCGAGACTATCAAATTCTGAATTCTACGTAAAACATATGATTAAATAGTTTTATTCTTTTTCCAGTCAGACTTTTCTGCATAGTAATTTAAAACGTAATTGCTTGCCTCGAATGCAAAGTGCTTTAAACAAAGTTTTGTTCAGACATACCAAAGGAATCAAATGCACTGACGTCCATTCTAAAACTGAGATGATGATTTTTTTACCAATAGAACCGATGCGTCTCAGATATAGTCTCACTTCAATAAAGGCCATTGCTGCAACCTTATGGATTCTTTGTCCCACGCACAGAGTATAAGCTAACGACTTGATAGCCTGTAACTGGAGTTGCTGTAAAGGTTATAAAATAGTTACTGCAATCAATATTTTGCAAAAAAGGAAAACTATAAAAGAAAACAAAGAAATATAAATAACGAAGAAGCAACAGTTATTGGAAGGGGACTAAACCTTCCTAGCCAGGTTATATGTAAACCTAATGTCCAAATCTCTTCTCGCAACTGGCTCTCCACTAATGAAAAAAATATGTTTTACAATTTTTTCAACTTGTAATTACATATTAAGGGTCGATTTCACGAAGTGGGACAAATTCGTCATTTTTTCGATAACAAAATGTCACAATGTAGTTTTTAACTGAATTTATTTAAGGCCTTCGGGCATCTAAATGTAATAAAAAAAACTTAGAATACTTTTGACATGTCTTGTGAGTTTATACAAGAAGCAGAACTTAATTTTCTCTTTTTTAATAAAGATTTAAAAGCTTGACGTCATTTTTGTCACGATTTTAAGAAAGGTATCTAAAATAAAGGACTTAAGAATTTATAACATGGAGCATTGAGCACCTCTTGAGTTAAATTTGCATCGCACAGCATTAAAAGAAATAAAATAGCTATAATTAGTTTCAGAATTTTATTAATTTTGTTTGTTTAAGAAAGTATGAAGTTTTTTTTCTTCTAGAATTTGGAATTAATTTTTTAATTCAATGAACATATGACAAAATGCTGTTGATGACTATTGTATTCCTATATTTCTAAAATTTTGTTTTATTGTGAGAATTCTGCCAACCTGTGACCGAGATGACTCAAGCGTTACCGAAATGTTATTTTCATTTTTGAAGTTTTAGAAACGTGTGAATTTACACATTGGAAAATTTCGTATGATTGTGATGCAAGGACATTCTTGCCTTTTAGTATTTCATTTGATTTAAAGCACCGTGTTGGACTTGTGTACAGAAACCACAGATCACATGGAGGTATATTTATTTGAATTTATTCAAGGCATTTTGGCATCTCCAGGCCGAGATGGAGGCACAAAAGATATTTGCAGTTACACACAGAGAAAAGTGTTTGTTTGTAGTTGACAATGAATTGTTAAATGAGAGCCGAAACAAAACTTTATATTCCCTAAATACAAGTTTGTTTATACTAATTGAATTATCAGCAAGAAAAAAGTATACAGCTCTTGATCAAGGACTAAACTCAGGTACCACTGATTTAGAGCCCCACACGTTACTCATGAATCTACGGCACCACACTCCGAATGTAATACTGATTAATCATTCTAGAATATTTCGTTGTACTTTAAATCTAGTTATTTCTGAATATTTCACTTGTTTCGGACAAACGAATAAGTAGAATACAAATGTGTTTGTAAAACAGCTAATTTGTTTACATGCTGTAAATAAGAATCTTTGTGTATATCTGGTTCTGAGATTTAGCATGGTTTGTATTTATTGTCCAGATTATTACTGTAATATGCGATTGATTGTTCTCAAACTTTAGTTACAACAATTTTGAGGTTCTGCTTCTGTGTGGTATTAATTCTGGAAAATTCTAATTCTAACAATATAGGTCTATAGGTCTATGCAGAACTCGCAGTACCTCAGCTAAATGTTTTGAAGTCTGGTAGATAACACATCGACCTTTGAACTAACCGACCCGTGCTCGAAACTTGTTCTGTATTATTTTTTATTTGTGGCAAACAAATTACTGTAGGCCTAGCTTAAACAAACGTTTGTTTAGAAGAAATAACATTTAAGACCTATTTTCACAAGTTATTTTGGCAACCAAAACCAAACATGTGCATTGCACAGTGTGCAAATTTCAATGAAAGTTCGTAATTAGAAAACTGTGTTACTTACGTTTCTTCTATATTTGTCGATATTATTATTATCCTATACTTTTAAATGTTAAGATATATTTTGTGCACAGAAAGCAAGCTTTACAACCGCATTTGACCTGTTAAAATAGTGACCAATTTTAATCCTCAAATAAGTTTATTATTTATGAAATCATAAAACAAGATAAACAATGAAGATAGAACGGAAATCAGGAGCTCGGAAGAAAAAAACGAATCAGAAAGTAATAGCTTTGGAGAAATATTCTTCAGAATGCTAAAAGTGCGCCGTGCACTTATTTTTACAACATCAAAAGTTAGAAAGAGTGGTGGGTTTACATTAGGTCAAATTATGCGTGCACATGTTGGTGAAGATTTTCTCATTACAGTGAAATCATTAGTCGATTTTCCCCAACTCCGAACTTTGAAAACGAGACAATGGGAATATATGCGCGTCTTTAATTACTGCACGAAAAAGGGTCTAGCACGGCAAGATGGTGAAAAATGCCTTGAAAGGAATCGTGAAAAAAAAATACTGCCTTATTGAGCATAAAAAAATGGTGGCTCTCCACCAAATTGCAGCTCAAAAGATGTTAACCTAACCTTAAAATAAAATAAAGTTTGTTTTTGGTACTTTCAACCTGTTACAAGTATTAAGTAATATTCTGTTAACACGCCTAAGTGTATACGTAGAACATAATTGGAGATCACCAATGTGGATTTAGAAGAAATAGATCCACGTTGGACCAGATTTTCACCTTCAGACAGATTTTGGAGAAGAAATGGGAATACAATGGGACGGTTCATCAGCTATTTATTGATTTTAAGAAAACATATGATTCTATCAAAAGGGAAAAGTTATACAGTATCCTGATACATTTGGAATTCCGAAAAAAATGGTTCAAGTAGTGAAGATGTGTCTCAGCGACCCCATTAGCACAATACGGATAGGTAATAATATGTCAGATAGTTTCAAGATTCGCAACGGATTGAAACAAGGCGATGCCTTGTCACCACTACTGTTTAAATTTGCGTTAGAATATGCAATTTTAAAAATTAAAGGGGACAAAAAGGGGCTATCACTGAATGGTTTGAATCAGCTGTTTGTAAACGCGGATGATGTAGATTTAATAGGGAATGATATAGATGCACTACAAAGCAACACCGATGTCTTAGTAGAAGCGTGCGATGAGATAAGTCTACAGGTAAACATAGATAAAACAAAATACATGATAAGACGAAACACAGCGAATGAAGGAAATAATAACATAAGAATTAGAGATGAGGTCATAGAGAAAGTAAACAAATTTAAATACTTGGGAGCATACGTATCAAGCAAAAATGAGGTCAAGGAAGATATAAAAAGTTGCTTAGTATCGGGGAATGCATGTTTCTGTTCAGTCCAAAATCTTCTAACATCGCGATTAATCTCAAAGAAATTGAAAATATACAGAACTGTTATTCTACCGGTAATACTTTACGGTTATGAAAGTTGAAAATAAGGTTTTGAGAAAGATTTACGGGCCGAAACGGGACGAGATGACTGGAGAGTGGAGGAGACTGCATAATGAAGAACTCCACGGACTGTATTATTCACCCGATGTTGTAAAAATAATGAAATCGTGAGGACTAAGGTGGGCAGGCCATGTAGCTCGGATGGGGGAAAAACGAAGATTATATTCAATCCTGGTTGGAAGGTCGGATGGAAGGAGGCCATTGGGAAGACCAAGACGTCGTTGGGAGGACAATATTAGAAGAGATCTTCGAGAAGTAGGCGTTCGTGATGAAAACTGACTTGATATTGCCCAGGATAGAATCCAATGGCGAACGCTTGTTACTGCGACGATGAACTTGCGAGTTCTACAAGTCATAGAGTGAGTGAGTGACTAGTATGTACATAAATATCTGATTGCTACTGCAAGCTGTTATGTGTCTGGACACAAACAGAGCAGGTGTGCAAGGGGGGAAACGTTCCGTTCGAAGGGAGGTGGGCGGCGGCGCGAAAATAATTCTTTAATTTGCGCACACCATGAGTTTCTTTTTAATCATGCATAAAGATTCTTTTTTACTTTGTAGTTCGAGGATGTCTTTACATATTTTTTTTTATTACTACTGTCTCGACCGTGCAAATGAACAGCACAGAGATTGGGATAAGATAAAGATAAAATGAATGTTATGTGTACCAAACAACAGGTGAAAGAGAATGTTAACAGCAGTTTTGTGTATGCCCACCGCTAATCGGAGGCTGCGATCCTCCCCTCTTTGGGCGCACCGTGCCCCCTTGCACACCTCGCTCGGTGTGCGTCCAGATACATCCCAGCTTTCAGTAGCAATTAGTTATTTATAAACATCCTAGCATTAAATAATAAATATGAACATATAAACATATATTTTCAAAGAACAAAAGGTGTTGTCCCGGGCGGAGCGCGAACCCGGGACCTTTCACTCAAGAAGCCGACGTCTTAACCAGTGGTCCACGAATGCGACCTGGCAAACTTCGCTTTCGAACTTGTATTTACAGAGTGTGTGTTACGTAAGAAGCCCGGTCACGTGCCTTATCTTTTTGGTTATGTTCTACCAGTTTAAAAATTCTGAAGAAAAAAAAATCATGGTTATAGAACCACTAAAAATACATAACATATATATTTTTTACGAGCCAACTTTTGTTTTAGTCTCTTCTTAATTCAATTTTCAAACCTTTCTAACCTTTCTAAAATTCTGAATTTTGCGCCAGCACAAATGAAACAATTAAAAACTTGTAGAGCTTGAAAAGAAATGCTTCATTTTTTTTAAAGGTCGTTGTAGGTGCAAATCCGACCGAGATATCGCTAAATTACGAAAAAAACCGAACACACACACACTTTAATTTATTTTGAAGTTAGGTTATCATCTTTTGAGCTAAACTTTGGTGGAGAGCCATCGTTTTTGATGCTGAATATGATAGTATTTTTTTTTTTTATCACGATTCCTTCCAAGGCACTTTTCACCATCTTATCCTGCTATGCCCTTTGTATATAACTTGGCACAATGCACTACAATATGTTTAAACACACAAATATTTGTGAAAGATCCGAAATGATTTATATATGATGTCACACTCATTTTGTAATGTTACTTTTATTACTGTGCACAGCGTTTCTACATACTGAAAATTAAAATTATTTCCAATAGCTTTGTGGGATAAACTTCCAAGTTCTGTGTTGATAAAACTTCAAAAATAGACTAATGTTGCTAAATATGGGTTTATGAAAAGTGTCATTATACAGGTTGATAAAACAAATACTTGTAATTTTCTCCAAGCACATTGAAGCAAAAGCTTAAAACAATACTAAAATATATATTTGAACTACATTTTTTAAAAATATATAACATTGATGGAAAGATTTACAAAATAACATCCTGAAGCTAAAATTATTGCCAACATGAAAAAAAAAATAATTAAAAAATGCTTTTGAATCATCTTGCAGAAAACAATCAATTTCGAAAATGAAGAAAATATTTTTAAATCGTATCAAAATAAACATGCTGTATGAATAAATATTTTAAAACTCGTTGAATATATATGCAATGAACGTTGTATCTGGCAAAAAATATAGCATATTTTTACTAAATATAGCTCAAAGTATCTGGCAACCTTATAAACAGTGATTGCAAATTGATTGACACAGCAAATACAGGGTGTCCCAGTCACATTTTGAGAGGTGATTTGTCACATCAAAATACAATTAACCGAGGACCCCCAGAGAGCAAGACAGGCGAGAGATAACATTCTGCGTTCTGCCGCCAGGAGACTAACTACAAGTACAAGACAGCTGGCGCGAGAAGTGTTTCACGAATGGAGGCGTGGAGAACACTCCATGATCAACTTTCAGAAGGTGCATGCTCTCTGTCCGGAAGATTTTCCAAAGCGGGTACAGTTCTGTACTTGGGACCGAGACCATTGTACACGGGATCAAAATTTTTCGCCCATAATTGTCTTCTCTGACGAAGCTGTATTTCATAGGACAGGCATATTCAACTTTAATAACCAACACAAGAGGGCAGTAGATAACCCATATGTTGTAGTGGAACTCAGACACCAGGAGCAGTTTTCACTAAATGTATGGTGTGATATTGTTGGGTATCACCTTGTGGAACACCTATATCCTCCCACAACATCTAACAGGTGAAAACTACTTAGAGTTTCTAAAACCTGATTTTCCCGTCTTGTTAGAGGATATACCCTTATACATTCGCATAGGTATGTACTTTATGCACGATGGGGCCCCCATCTCATTTTAGTCGTGCTGTCCGCGATCATCTGGACCTGACCTTCCAAGATCGTTGGATTGGTCGTGGAGGTCCAAATCTCATGGCCTCCACGTTTGCCTGATCTAAATCCGTTGGATTACTTTCTTTGGCGACATCTCAAAGACATTGTATATGAGACACCTGTAAAGACTCTAAATTACTTACGTCAGAGAATTATTGCACATTGCAACACGATTAGGGCCAGTGGTTCTTTTGGAAATGTTCGTGAGTTCATGAGACAACATATTGACACGTGCATCTCTCTTAATGGTTCGCATTTTGAGCACATGCTGCGACGTTCACGACCATAAAGTACCGTTACTCTTTGGTGTTATATATACTATTTGTAAGCAGTCATATTGCTTTCCATGACTTCTTTCTTTTAATCTATACTTATATAATTTTAGTTTGGGATTTTGGTTCGTTTTCTTCTTTATCTCTTTTTCACTCACTAATATCATGTTTTTTCGTAGTGAGGTGATGGATATCTTGTTTGCTTTTTCCATTTCTGTTCAAGTCCCTTGATGCCAAAACTATGGCAAACGGGACCTGCTATTCCCGCTCATGTGTCTGTCCGTCCGTCCGTGTCCAGAAATTAAATATGAACCAGAAGATATAGGAACATAATTTATTGAGGGTCTAACCCCTCCTTTGTGTGTGAGTGTTTTCTTTTGCATGACAAGTATAGGTTTGTTTGTCGGTGAAATGTGTTCTACAGTGATGGCTGAGTAATTTATTTTGCAGGGTACCAACCGCTCTGCTTGCAGTTGAGCAATATGGTAGTTGTATCCAGAAATTCTTTCTCCACTCAGATCTGTTCCACATTTGGTACTTAAGTAAATATAAATTTAGTGAACAATGCGTTTACACTGCCAAATTAACCTATGCATTTCCCCTCCTCCTGTTTTTTTTTCGGTGTACATATTCTTTTCCTTTGCGATTTTTGACACCTAATTAGAAATTGCTGCATGTAATTTGAAAACCGTTATAATCCCTTTTCATTTTCCGTCCGAATTGATTCAACATAACCTAACAAACTCTAATCTGATATGTCTTGATCAAACTTTTCAGTCTGTTTTATTACAGCTATTCTGCTTTCGTTTATTTTGCTGTTTGAGAATACCTACGTTAAAGTTAACGTTGGATTGTATGCAGTTTATTTTGGGACGTTTCTGTAACCATCGTTTTGAAAATTCGGATATGCGAAACCGTATGTTTAGTGATGCTGCGAATAGTTCTTGTTGAAACCTTAAGGTAAAACTCTGTGTAATTCAAGTTTCAATCTTATAAGTAGAAATTGTGAAAATTTAAGAGAAAAATAAAAATTCATGAACTTCGATGAGCTGTAACATGTCACTTGTTTTCAGCTTGTGTAACCTGAAGGAAAAGATAAAATTTACTGGGCAATTTGATGCCAGGTGTTAATTTTTTGATTTTTTTTTTCAGTCAACTTTTTTTTTTACAACTATTTATACGAAATATTATTGATTCAGAAGTGAAGTTTTCCGGTAAAGGTAATAAATTCTGTTTTATCCAGTACTTAAGGCATGAAGAATCATTTAAACAGTAGCTGATATCATCATCATCATATTCAGCCGTTTTCTATCCACTGCTGGATGAAGGCCTCCCCCTTTTCTTTCCACATATCTCGGTCTGCTGATATCCTCATCCATGTAGCTCCTGAAAAACGCTTGATTTCATCTACCCATCTTACATTTGGACGTCGTCTCGGTCGTTTCTTTTCTCTAGGAATCCACTGTAGTACATTTGTCGTCCACCTTCCATCTGTTCGTCTAGCTATGTGACCGGCCCATCTCCACTTCATCTTTTTCGCAGTCTTGATTACATCCTCTACCTTTGTTTGTGCGCGAATCCATTCATTTCTCTTCCTGTCCCTCCTGGTTATTCCTAGCATGCACCTCTCCATTGCTCTTTGTGTGACTCTCAATCTTTGAGTCGTTTGCGCATTCAATGTCCAAGTTTCGCACCCGTACATCATTACAGGTAAGACACATTGATTATAAACTTTACGCTTCAGACACATTGGAAGTTTGCTTTTGAAAATAAAGTGTAGTCTTCCAAAAGAACTCCACGCCATTTTACATCTTCTATTTATTTCATCAGTCAACTTTGCATTCGATGTTTTAAACTGGCCTAGGTAAACATACTCATCAACTATGCCTATTGTCTCTCCGTTAATCTTCACTTCCTTCTTTGCAGCATGTTGGTTGTACATTACTTTTGTTTTACTTAAGTTCATTTTAAGGCCTATTTTCGAACTCTCGTTACTCAGTTCTTCCATTCTGGTTTGTAGTTCTTCTGCACTTGAAGCAAACAGGACTATATCATCAGCGAACCGTAAATGATGAAGATATTCGCCATTAATTTTAATTCCAACTTCATCCCAGTTTAAATTCTGGAACACTCTCTCCAGGACCGCACAAAACAGTTTCGGAGAAATTGAATCTCCTTGCCTTACCCCTTTTCCAACTTTAAATTTTTCACTGTCTTGATGCAGCCTAATGACAGAAGTGGCAGTCGAGTAAATGTTTCGCAGTAACTTGATGTATGCACTTTCGATGCCTTGATGTTCAAGTGATTTAAGTACTGCTGACAAGGAGACCGAATCGAAAGCTTTTTCAAAATCTATGAATCCCAAACATAGTGGAAGTTCATATTCATTAGTCCTTTCCATAACTTCATTCAATGTTTGTATGTGGTCCATTGTGCTAAATCCACGACGAAATCCGGCTTGTTCCCTTCCCTGATTAAAATCCAAGTCTCGTTCAATACGATTCAAAATAACTTTGGTGAACATTTTGTATAGGACTGACAGTAAACTAATTGGTCTGTAGTTTTCGACGCGTTCTTTGTCCCCTTTCTTGTACAACAAAATGATAACGGCATTGTTCCAACTTCTGGGTATTTCTCTCTTCCTCAAGCACATCGAGAATAATTTAGCAACTTCCTCTTTCATCTTTTCACCTCCCCATTTAAACATCTCTGCTGTGAGTCCATCTTCTCCTGGTGATTTTCCGTTCTTCATCCCTCGAAGTACTTTATCCACTTCTTCTTTCATTACGTCTGGGACATCAACATCAATTTCTTCTGAATCTTCATTTCCTAGCTCTTCCTCGGAGTAGTACAATTCTGTGTAGAAATTTTGAAATATGTTTATAATTTCTTCCTTATTTCGTGTTACGGTCCCGTCTGGTCTCTTAACTGCAATTATTTGCTTTTTCCCTATCATGAGCTGCTGTTTGGCTTTCTTCAGGCTCTTGTTTTCCTCGATTGTATTTTTAACAAGATTTTCGTTATATCTTCGTACATCCTCTCTTATTTTCTTTCTTACGGTTTTATTTAGTTCTATGTACTCAATCCTCTTTATGCAATTTTCCTCTTCTTTCATTTCCCTTCTTTTCTTCATCAAGAGCTTAGTTTCTTCTGAGATTTTGCTCTCTTT